>SMSR01010183.1:0-23434 GCA_019453355.1 Ceratina japonica
CGTTCGGTATTTATACCCTCGATGAAGAATTTTATTTAGTACGGAAGAATACCCTGACGATTCATCGTGTTTTCGGTGCGATAGTCACTGATACTGCATTTTATCTGACTTCGTCAACTACAATGTTAGTGTCTGGATAGACTAATTGCGTAAACCTCCGTGTTTTGCAGGTGTTTAGAGAAAAATGACGACAGATGTATCAAACCCCCACGACGTGCCTTATCTTCTAGAACCAATATTTGGCTTAAAACCGCGTGCGCTATTGTTTGCACGTTTGTCATTCGACGAATTCTATTTTAGATTTTAGGTTCTAGAATTTGCACTAGATTTTAAAATTAATTTTGGTACCGTTAGATCGCGTGGATGACCAGCCTGGAATATATCGTTTGTGTGCAGCTTAGGACCGTTGATAGTTTATTTAGACTACGCACGGTTTGTGAAAAATAACAGGATTTGAAAGTAGAACAAACATTTGACGTCTCTGTCATTCGAGCAGGACGTGTCGATTGGGTCACAAGGTAAATCAAACTGTTAATTCGTATGATCGAATTTTGTACGACGGTGTGTACTCATTATTCTGTTTTGTTGTTAACCCGGACAATATTGAATAAGAGTTTTGTGTGCTCCACAAATTTTTATACTGCCCACTTGGTAAACTCAAGTGAAATTTGACAAACAGTGTTTTTTCCATGCGAAAACTGATAACACTTTTTTACCACTCGAATTTTTTTTTCTTTTTAGTAATAATGGGAAAGGAATTTATTATAGTTTTGTACTTAAGCTTGAGAAGAATTAGATTATTGCAAATATAATTTTTGACAAGAGAAACATTTAATTGTATATTATTTTGATAGATCAATACTGGTAATAATCATTAAACAGTAATAACAATATTTTCTGTTTCTTCGATATGATTTAATAAATAAATAATTGCCCTATAATTGCGAAAGATTGGATTATCATAATAAAGCGTGTAAAATTAATACGAGCACGTATTCACATTTATTTATTATTTGAAAGCGTCCTGAATGAAAAAGAGGTACGTATACGCGCTCGCAGATGTACTTTCAAAATTAGCTCTCTCTCTCCGCAAAATATTCGAAGTAAACAGCGCGCGTTTATATTTGTATTTATCGATTATTATTACATCGCGAATTGTAATTAACGAATATAAGTAATTCAATCAAAATCGCTTGTTAAATTATTACTTCACGCTGAAGTAATCGTATTATTCAGTCACACCTCTCGAACCATTTTCAATTATGAGTGATAAAACTTTATCTCGCGGATTACGGAAAACTTGAAAACAAAAACAAGTTTATTGTTCGCAGCCGCACTATATTTATCTCGTTCTAAGAAATAAATGTTCGAATTAAAAAACTTGTTTGTTTGTTCGCACGGCGAATCAAATAGGTCGGACGTGTTTTTTATTGAATCTGAGAAAGAATGCGTACATCAAATAATGCCTGTTCCTTTGTGTTGATTTAAATTTTATTTTCACGGTATTCGACTATGTGTTTTACAAAACCGTTTGATTTGTGTTTGCCGGAATAATGGAGATTAATTAATAATTTAATAACGCCGACGACCGTCCCGTCCATTTGACAATCCAAACATTCTCGATTAATTAATTTTTACACGAATTTACATAAATTTTATTATCTCATCGAAATTTACCATTGAGACATAAAAAAACAAGCCCGTCTGTAAATTACGTTACAATGGACAACTTGTTTACTTCTCTTTGTTTTCGTACGATTCAAAGGTTACGCGCTGTAGCCGCATACTCAATTACTTGTCTCATTCTTATAGAAAAAGTCACGTACGGTCTCAGGACTCGAAGGGCAACGGCAACGTCAACACGGTTCGTATTAACCGCGAGGTCGTCAGGCTATTCACATCGTCTTACTTCAAACTCGTATAAATTATTGAATTTATAGTATTCGGTGCATAGTAATTTCTCTGTTTAATGTATAATTCGCGAAGTGTGTCGTGAAATCTCTTATTCGATGTAAATGAGGCAATTAATAATATAGGGTAAACAGTTAATTAAATGTGAGTATTTATCAATTAAATTAAGAGGCTAAGTCGAGTGAAAGGTTGTTAACAAAGGATTCTTGTTCCCAGAGAAGACAATTGTTCCCGATTGACCGTTCCTGTGAAAGGAGTCCAGGTATCAACACTGGTGAGTGCAATCTTTCTAATACAATCTAATATTCGCATTTCTATCAAATGTAATTAAAAGTTCGGGGTTACTGCGTAAGTTCCTGAAACATGCAGGATTTAAACGATGTCAAGAGGTTTCGAGAACGAAAGAGAGCATTGTAAAATAAAACAATGCACCGTTGCAGGTTACAATTTATTCGGCCGTTCATAAAAGATTCGCGAAATCGTCTGTAGAATTGAAATATCATTTACGTAATTAAAACGTTTGTGCATACATATTTACGTCGGGCGTTGGATACGCGAAATTCGTTTCGATTTCAAATCGTTAATTTTTATAATTCAATTTATGAGGTCGTACGTCTAAGTATTCCTCGTTAGCGCGCATCTAAATATGTTGAATTAATTATAAGTACTGAGTTTATGTATAATCGTTTGTGCAAATCAGAACAAACAGATTTCGCTTAGGGTTGCGATTTATAGATAGTCACTCATTGCTTGTTTCGAAAATCGTGATGAAATATGTGTATCGAAAATTGTAGGATTCTTTCATACGCGCTTCTCCTTTTTCAGTCTTTCCAAATAATGTCTCATTGAAAATTCGGGAGATCGACAGCCGAAAAATTCCTATCTGTTTCATGAAATCAGATTACGTCAAGTTACAAGTCGTGCGGGGCACGGTAACGCGTTATCAATACAAAAACGGAGCACATGTTGAATTTTCTGAACGTATATACGCGGGCGGGCGCGCGCTCGCGAGGGAGAAAGGGTTGGAGCGAGACGCTTGAATCGATGATCACGTGTTTAACGTAAACACGATGTTATTATAAAATGTATGCAACCGGGACTCCGTTAACCGCGAATAATATTTCTCTCTGACTGATGAACACGCCTGGTCAAGTGCATCATTGCTTGCAATTTAATACAATGAAGACAATTAAAACATTTATCGAGCGCGGTTTTGATAATCGGCAAACAAACGAGCGGCCCAGTCATTTTATCGATGCGATAATTAAATGCCCGTTTCGATTAATTCGCTGCGTCCAGAAGGAGACCGAGCTGTTGCGCTGCTCCTGTTGCTCCGATCAAACGGTCCTCCCGATGTAGTGGCCTTTTTTATATGCTAATGATTTGCGGCCACTCCGAGTGAGAATCGGATTAACAAACTCCAACGATATTTAACGACGTATTAATAATTAACTAAATTGTTCCACTTTTTGGCCGATTATTTCCGCTTACACTCCTCGTTCAACAGTCACCGTGTCATTATGCAAATCAGTATTCCGTCTAGCAATTTTTTTAAGGCTTTCGTCAGATACTGAGTGCAAACCTGCGTATATATGTACTAGTTGATAGAGCTGAGTCATGTCTATCTCTCAGGGTCATTTTCAAGGAATAGATAAAAGTGACACACGATACTAGTTCCGCGAATAACACTTGGAAAAGCTATCGCGATGAATAACAACTCTACGGTAATTTGATTAGAACAACGGACACTTACCTTTCTATAAAAAATAATTTCTATACAAAATACCTTTCTATCTTCGTCATACCTCACTTTGAGAATCCTACTAATAGTTTATGGAAAACGTTTAGAGAAATTGTGTAGTATCTAATTTCCTCGTTTCAATTGGCATCAATCGTGGTAACCGTTTACTTGTTGCTAACCACCGGAGCGTTGCGTGTATCGTAACTGAATTAACCTGGCCTCTAAGACGACGTCTGCATTAGAATCGCGTGTCGAGGGGGTGTGTGTACACGTCCCGCACGCACACGTCCTGTTCGCGTTTCCAGGGCTAACCAGCATTTTCCGGTGCACGCGTCGCCTTAGCCGCCGACCCCAAGAAAACGAGTTAAGTGCGCCGGAAATTAGCGTGGCCAGTTCTGGCTGAGGGGAGAGATAAAAAAAATTCTACCGTTCCACGGGACCCTCGGGCTTGATAGGAATCGCTCGACTAGTTGCCGAAAACTTAATCGCAGCAAATTTTGTTGATCGTCATCTCCGGCAAGGAAATGGTACATCTTGATAGACGCTGCAGTTTTTATATCCAATCTTTTTGATCATTTTATCCAAAGGGTCGATACTTAACTTTTTTTTATAGTCTATTTTTTTTCTATAGTATATTTTTTATAGTTCATTTTAGATGCATATCAGATTCAAATGCGCATAGTTTGTAAAATAATTTTATATAACACAGTAAATATTTCAGAGGATCCTAAAAAAATCCTATAAACCCTTAAATAGCCCTTTAGATTCCCATCTCTTGCTTCGACAACTAAATTATAACTACTTTCGTGAACGAATTGAAAGTTCTTAAGGCCTAAAATATAATTTGAGATTTTTGTGGGGACTTACAGGTTCTGATTAGAGTTCTATCAAATATTAAGTTCTGAGATAACTCTACTAGTTCTACTGTTTAGATCTAATAGACCTAAACTGGGGTATATTTAGGTTTAGAAGATTCAAATTATAGTTAAATTTTCGACTCGGGTAACAATCATGATTTTAATATTCCATGTAAATTTACATTTTTCGTATTCTCTTTGTATCTCCATCGCCATTTTCATCGTCGATCCCGTTTTCGTTGTTTAGAGCCAATTATTCTTATCGATCTATCACTTTATCTGACGAGGAAACACTCCCAAGGGTCCCGCGCTTTCTAGTCACTTAAGTGATAAATTCTCGCTGCTAACGTCGAGCTGTCTTTAGCGGTTTTGCCCGCTAGAATCTATTGCTCCCTTAGTTGGTAATTCTATAGCACTTACGTTAGGTTTGCGTATTAACTCCACTGCGAATTACTAAAACAGTTGCTACCGTATCGCAAAGTTATTATTAGAAGCTATATCAATTTAGACTTGTATTATAAAAATTGTCAAAAGATGAGAACGTGCAATTTCTGTATCATTTTATTGTCATCTGCATTAAAGTTCTTCACTAATGTATAGTTTCCTTATCGTCGATATTTCTAATTTCCAACTTATTTGTAAGACCCAATTTTTATAAGTGTTTTCCTGTTTCGTTTTCTTAACTCGATTTCATTCCCGTCTTCCCATACCGGTGAAAATTCGCAATTTCCGTTCCTCTTTCTCGGCTGCGGCCACCAGCTCCCAGTCCTCTCTCGGCCCGGCTGAAGTGCCGGACAATTTGATAATTGGATCTGCGGCAGCGGCGTGATTTACGTGCGCGAGGGTCCAGCTGACCATTCGAGCCAAAGGGGGCACGCGATGCGATGCATTCAACCCTCCGAGACGATCGGCGGCGGAGAGACGCTCGTCTTCTCCGGCGAATTAACTAAAACTACTGGCTGTATAGCTACCACGGCTAGACGCTGTTTTACGGTCCCACGCAATTCCGATGATAGGGCAAATTACCGCGACACATGTGCCACGCTACCCCGGACGGAAATCGCCCCACCGTGCGCGGATAATCTCGCTTAAATTTGAATACAGAATCGGATAGCTGTCTAAAAATTTCTTCTCGCCTCCTTCATTATTTTTCTTCGAAAAATTCAAAAGGAATAACAATCGGAGATAAAACCGCAGAATAATTTGCCGATCCTCGCGGTAGATAATGACAGCGCGGTTACTGTCGGCGAAACGGAATAGAATGCGTATAAAAGAAGTCGGAACGGGCTTGGGAAAATTGCACACGGTCCCCCGGATGGGCTGTTCGCGTGGAATCGAATCGCGCGTCGCAAGAAGAAGGCGATGATCCGTAAAATGAAACGGCGAGGAGCTCGTAAAGCTTCCCGGCTTTTGGGCGAGAGCCTGTCGCCGCACGATCTCCTTTTTCTTCCTTTTCCCGCCGCCGTGAAAGTTGGCTCGGATGCGCGGTGGCCGTAAAAGAAAAACCGTGAAAAAGTGTCGCCGGAGAAATAAACTGGTAGTTCCTTCGTTTATTCGCCATCCCGGCTCTCCGCGGCTACGAACTTTTCGCCGAGGAGTATATGCTCGCCCGCACGCGCTAAATTAGTATTTTTCTAAGAGTCAAGGTAGCAAATATTTGCGGATACATTTCGCAAATAGTATAGCTAGGAAGCTGTTTAGTTTGAACGTACGCTCGATCAAAAAGTGTGCCATTTACCCGTAGGTATATCTCGTTAGTATANTTCGTTTATTCGCCATCCCGGCTCTCCGCGGCTACGAACTTTTCGCCGAAGAGTATATGCTCGCCCGCACGCGCTAAATTAGTATTTTTCTAAGAGTCAAGGTAGCAAATATTTGCGGATACATTTCGCAAATAGGATAGCCAGGAAGCTGTTTAGTTTGAACGTACGCTCGATCAAAAAGTGTGCCATTTACCCGTAGGTATATCTCCCGCTGCCGAGTACGTTTTGAATATCATTATATAATATTCTCAGCAGCATTAAATATTATTAATACAGCCAGATAATAAATTAATAATGCGTAAAGCGTGATTAAACCGAGCCGGTTAATTGATTACCGGCGGTGGTATCGCGAAGTAAAAAATGGCAACGACGACCAACGGACGGCGATAAACGGTAATTTACTTTGCCGCGGCCGGCACGGTCATCAGGATCAAAAGTAAATTGCACGGGCTTCCGCGTAACGGATTCCGGGGCGGCAAGGATTAAAAGTATGAAAATCAATCATTAAACGTAAATAACGCGCGCGCTAAATAAATTTAACAATTTATTAATTAACATTTGTGTGCGGCTGTAATTTCGACTCCGATTCCCCCGTTGCCAAAAGATAACCGAACCGTCCCGGCTCAGCCCCGGATCGAATCCGTTGTTGCGTGTACATATGTACGCGCCCTGCTTCCCGCGTGTAATTATTTCGACTGTACAATAACCGCGGTGAAGACCGGCGCCCGATGATAATGCGACTAGCAACGATCATTCACCGGTTATTCCACCGTCATCGAATTTATCACCGCTCGTTTTTATCCCCGAAATCGTCGTCGGCTCAAACGATTTGAAACCATTAACCCGAAGGGGGTGAAACGGCGCGCGGCCGGGGGTGGAAAAAGAAAGAGCGGACGGAGGCGACGGCGACGCGGTGAGAAACGGCGGGAGTAAACATGGCACAGCCGGCAGGTTTTATCTGTTGCATAAGAGGATTTCTCGAGTGTAGTAAAAAGCCCCGGGATCGAGAGCGCGCGATGTGGCTTTATTCTTGCAGTCTCTTGCGGTCATGTGCAGTCGCGCGTATAAATCTTTCCTCTCGCGGGTGAGACCGAGCGGGGTGGGCCGGCGAAAGGCCGGCGTTAAGAAAAGAGAAAGCTTCCTCTCTCTTCTCCTTTGCTGTGTTTACCGCGGGTGTCTAGCTGTCGCGTCGGCTGAAAAAAAAGTACACCCCCAGGCGGACCGAGCCGAGAGGCAAGGTGACACGAGGAGGAGGTGCGCGTGAAACGCGGAGAGAGTAAAAACGAAAACGATTCGGGGGGAGGTGGATAAAGTTTCCGGGAGAAAGACGCGCGCGCGGGGTCCTCTCCTCGACGCTCTCTTCTCATTGTCGTTACATCGCCTTTGAGGTGTTTTAAATATTACGCGTTCCGCGGCTGGATACCTCCGCGCGATACACACCGCCCTCGCTTATTCTTTCCCTTTATTATTTCCCTTTTCTTCGCGTCCCGCGGTGCCGCCGTCGTCAACACAGTTCACGGTTCTTTTTAATTTCTTCCGGGACTTATTATTCTCTCGGCTCCGGCGTCCGCCGTAATCCGAGAGATTGCGTTAAACTTGAATGGGGGAGGTGAACGAGAGCTTTCTTATTCCTTCGCGATTCTTTCTGAAACGTTAGGAGGGCCACTTAGCACGCGCGCGGACTGCCTCCCGGGTGTGCATGTCCGTCGTTAATTGCGCGTGTCGTTGGCAAATGCTAAAGGAACGTTTTATCATTGTTAAGAGGATTTATACCCTTCTCAACACCGCGAGCCTCTTCTTTCGTTAATTGAGATTTTCACCCGGCTTTGTACGAATTAATCTACCACGGGAAATTCACTCGTACCGAGAAAAAAATATTTAAACGCGCTATTATGAAATCTCATTTTACACTTCTATGTATAAACGTCGTTTTCCTTATAGAATATATATTAATAAATTAGAGAATTGCTTTGAATTTCGTTTATTCCGATTATTTTCTGTGTATAAGCAATCGGAAACGGAGGAGGAATAAAGTAAGAACGTCGAAAGATAAAGTTGCACCCTAACGGCAGATCTCTTATATCTAGAGGGGTTGGTTGGTAATAACCTTTAGCTGCGATAAAAAGAATCGACTTCGCGGTGAAACAACTGCTAGAAACAACAAAGTAAAGAATCTCCAGTTATATACGCCCTCGTATAATCTCGATTTTACTGTCTCACTTAAATCGAGGTAGTCGTCAGGAAGTCGTGAATTTCAGGTAGTGAATAGGACGGCTACGGAAGTGAAGAACAAATAACGTTTCCTATCGCAGAAAAAATACTTGCGATCGTCGTTTATTTTCGACATAAGTCTTCAACCAAGCCATTGATCAGAGGACGTAGAGGATCATTTAATTTCCTTTAGGGGTAACTGCTATTTATAGAATGGGTGACATTTTTTAGTCTCGAAAGGCTTTCTTTGCAGTCCGTTTGGGCTATTAGACTCAGGGCAGGTTTGACCAAGGAGGGTGGCCATTTCCTAGCAATTTCCTGACGCTGTTTTTCACCGGTGAACTTTTGAACTGTTCCCTATCCACCGGGCGGCCGGCACCTTTTCACCGGAAAATATCCGCTAAGTAGCCGCGGGAAGACCGGCCCGATTATAAATGGCCACGCTCGAGCCTTTTGTGTCCAGATGCGTCCTGTATATTTAATGCGAGCTGGACAACGATCTGCGACCGCCGCGTAGCGAAAGCGGCTCGCAAAATTAACGACCTGTCCAGCCCGGACCGAGCACTCGCCGAAAGAAACTTCCGCTTCCTGCGTCTCGCTCGATTCTGAAAATCAAACAGTAGGCTTTATTTGTCGTTGCGTGTTAAAGTACAAAGAAATCTCAGATTTGTAAGAAGTATAAAAATGGTAGGATAAACATAGTATTTGAAGTAATAGCTTGAATATAATTAAATATAAAATGATGCAAAACTTCGATGGAATTTAAATTATCNTCGCCGAAAGAAACTTCCGCTTCCTGCGTCTCGCTCGATTCTGAAAATCGAACAGTAGGCTTTATTTGTCGTTGCGTGTTAAAGTACAAAGTACAAAAATTTCAGATTTGTAAGAAGTATAAAAATGGTAGGATAAAAATAGTGTTTGAAGTAATAGTTTGAATATATAATAATTAAATATAAAATGATTGCAATACTTCGATGGAATTTAAATTAGCTTCCTATTTAGTTCACTTGGCTAAATTGTTTCTGTTTTTATTATTGAGATTAATCAAAGTAGTAATGACACGGCGTGCATACATTGACTAATCGAAAAAGTGAAGAAAAGCTCGCGCAAAAGCTCGACAATAATTTCTGGAATTATATTATTCGGTGGCCGATAACAAATTTCACTTCATAACGAAGCGTTAATTATGAAGTAGAAGTTAATGACCACCAATTGATTCAATTAGCATACGTTATAACAATCGAATCGCACTTGGCGTTAAATAAATAAATCGTCATTTAATTTTGAATTCAATAAATGCGTTCCACGTGCCGTCTTCATTATTATATGTATTCCTCCTCGACCCGGTTCTCGGCTCTCCATCGTCTGGGCATTTCGCATTTCGCGTTCGAACTCTTCCGGGTAACAGCATTCGAATATTCGTGACGAAACGATATTAGCATTGACGATAAATCATTGAGTCAGTCTTTCAATTTTCGTATCTTTCAACTTGTCTTACGAATTCGTCATAAGATAATATTAAAATTGTTACAAAATGTTACATAAAACGATACATTTCATAGAATAATTGTCTTATTGTCATACTTTTTTTACTCGATCATTGGTGTAACAAAATCCGATGTTGCATCGCGAATGCACCGGTCAAAAGATACGCCGCGGTGATAATTCCCGCGGGTATTCGTGGACAACACTTTGACTGTTTTTTAAGCAGGTCGCTGGTGCCACCTGTCGTGCATCATACGAACTAGCCGGCCTTGACGCATGCGTGTCCAGCAGAAAAAATCAGACATGGGAGAAGGTCGGCAACGGTGATGCCTAACGAAATCAATAGCGCGAAGGAGCTACGAATCAACTGCGAATTTTACGCCTCGCGAGCTGTAAAAACTTGTAAAAAGCCGTAAACAGGCGTAAAAAAATGGAAAGAAGAAAAATATTTGGAAAAATGGCAAAAATGCGTGGCCGTGAACGGCGCGATTTGATTGATGCCGTTTTTTTTGTACCGTCGCCTGAGGACTGACTCGTTTCGTAACGGCAGACACAACGGGTTGCAGACTGCAGGCGGTCTTTGGCTGCACTTGGAATGGGTGGCCGCGTTGCACTCTAAAATGGAGTTCCGCGTTCGATAAAATTTACACGGACCGAATAAATGATTCCACGGGATAATTAATCACTCAAGATAATTTTAAATACAATTTCGTACGTCTTCCGGAACTCATCGAGATATCGGTGCGGCGTCAAATTGACAAATCTCGCATCAAGATTTGATCCGTAAAGCGGGAAGAATAAAAGGGATGAACAATAATTTTTCGCATTATTCTGAATGCGATATCGACAGGTCGACTGACGTGTTTGGTATGATATTGGAAATTCCCGGGAAAATCCGTTACAACGCAGTACAATGATCCATCTATTATCTAAACACCGTGACAAAGAGCCTGTTAACGTAATCAACGCCAAAATTTTCTGGCCGCCGCGTATTCCCGTGCTCAGATCGGTCGAGATCGTGTTACGTGCAAATTAGTCCCGGAGAGGTACGGTTGCAGCCGTGTTGCCGGCCGGCCAGAATTAACAAGAGAAGCAGCGGCATTGGAGAACCGATGCATCGAACATTCTTCGAGCGCGCAATGGGCCGGCGATTTCGTTCGAGTGCCTCGAAACGACCGGCAGCCTTTGGCCTCGTTCCTGATAGAGCATTCCTAACATCTTCGACGGGATTCAATCGGCTTAGATCGTCGAGCGTTCGCGATTGTCTGCTCGTAAAACTCGACTCGCCTCGACCGGATTACACGATCGGCAGACGGTCTGCTAGCGCGCGCGGCGAAAGGAGAACGAAATGGACGCTAGGAACGGAGCAGAAGCAGCGATAAAAGGGGGAAAAGCGGAACGGACGAGAGCTGGAAGGATGACGGAGGAGAAAGGAGGAGAGAGAGAGAGAGAGAGCGAGACGAAAAAATAGCCGTGTAAAGTGCACGCTGCGCAAGTGACCATTGGTCGAGTGCGGAGCAACCGATAGGGTCCAGTCTTTCCCGTTTATCCAATCGATCGAGCTGAAAATTTCCAACCCTTAATTAAGATCGCGAGGGCACTTGAGTTTTCAATTAAAAGGGAACCGACGTTCCTCTCCGTCTCTTTCCCTTAGTTCTCCATCTTCTCCGCTTGTCACCCCGTTTTTCCCCCTTCCATTTCTTCTCTTCCTATTGTTTCCCGTTCTTGTTGTTGTTGTCGTCTGCCGGCGACAATATTAAACGCAATCTCGCGCGTTCTCCAATCCGGGTCGCGAACCGGTTCCCTGGCCAACGAGCTCTCCTCGAAATCATTGCGATATCGGCGGATTTGATTCGTCCGCCTGGCGAACGAATGAAGAGGACTCGCTGTAACCGGTAATATTCTATCGCGCGATATGGAGACCGGTCGCGGGACCTCGACTTTTTCATCAGGTCCAGCCCGATCGGCGACTCGCGAAAATTGAAATTCCTACGGTCCACTTGTGTACGTACATCGGCCTTCCACTTCACCCAATTTCCAAGTTCTCGTAGCGAGCGACGCCGCGCGTCGTAGCCGCGGCGCGACGCGACGCGCGGTCTCTCGCCTCGAAATTCGCCGGCGAAACGATCGGCAACGGATTTCCAATCTGCCTCTGCGGTGGTCCTACAGCCATACCGCGGCGATATTTAGGAGATATTGGCTAGCGGGCAGGGACACACCGCGGCCTGATTTTCTTCCACCCGGTTGGCAAGGATTTATTAAAGTTTCGAATGTGTCGTTTCGGTTTCGTTCTCGCGGTATTACCGCCCGTCCCGGCCAACTACCGTCAAACCTTTCACCGTTGGTTTTCGATACGGCGCGAATAGATTGTTAGGATTATTATGGTTTGCCCAATTCCGGCTGGTGAACTCGGCTAAGTTAATTTTGGCGGACTTCGTTACTCCGTCGTTTTCGACGGGCGAAGTTCATCGTGTCGCGTCCCCAGATCGCAGGAATTTTTTATCAGTATTTCAATTTCGTTCAATGCCGAGGATGGCTCTTTCGTCCCCGGCCGCTATCGCGCGCCCCGAATTAAACAACGAACGGCCGCGAGCGCGGACCGAGCGATCTTTTGTCGCTGTGTCTGTGATCCCGAGGCGGCCCACCCTGCATAAAACGCGCATAATTTTTAAAAAGTGCGATCGACGTAGCGGCGGTCCCTGGGAAAAAAGGGCAGGGGACGTTATCAGGCGGGGGTGGGCCGCGCGGGCGGACGGCAGGTGATCGAGGGAAGCGGGCACGGGGCGACGCGTAATCGTGAAACAATAGAGAGAGACGGCGATACCCGGTGGAAGAGGGAAAACGAGAGTAAAAGGGAGGGAACAAGTGGGTGGTATTTTTGGACAGCTCCGAGGCTCGGTGTACGCGGTGGCCGCGGACGCGTAACCCTCGCGCAATGCCAATTTTTGCACACGCATCGGCGACGGTGTGTGTACGCGCGGCCGGGATATATCCCACCCACGCACGGCCGCGCAGCCACGCAAATACAGCTGTCCGATAATACTGTGCACGATGACCATGGGACACGGGGCTGATTGGGGTGTGCAGGCTAGCTATGCAGTTTAATTTATGTTGCATCACCAGCCAGTCGTAGCCGCATCAACCTCTCTTCTATACGCGGCCGATCGCGTTCTCCTCTCGTCGCGTCGCGCTTCTCCTCGCGCGATCCTCTCCGCGTCTACGCCGCGAAGACTCGTCGCGGACGACCGTCGACGTACGATAGTGTGCATCTCTCCTCCACGTGACCGTGTGCCTGCGTGTGCGTGATCGCGCGTGCATCTCGCGTGTTGGTGCGCGTCTGCGTGACGAATACGCATCGGCAGCCTCGGCCGGACGTCAGCGTGCACCGAGAGCGGCGGCGGCGGCTCCGCAGGTTCGTAGTCGGCCATATTTGTTAAGCGCGTCTGAGAGACGGATAATCGATCTTGCGGTTGATCTGAATTGGAGACGGATGGGTGACGTTTATTGGTTCACTGTAACGCCGATCAACCGTGTACTGCTACGTGAGTTAAGCTATCTTTGACCCCGGACTCACAGCCACTGCCAAACTTCTGATGTGAGAATGACAGGATCGTTCTTGAACATTTATAGACCGCAGTGATGTAAATCAAGTTCTACATGGGGGATGTCGAAGAGCAGCTGGCCAAGTTACTCGACTAGCGTCGTGACTAGTTATGGCTAGATCTGACTCTTTGTTAATTGATGCTTTCATGAATTGTAAATAGATTAAATCTGGTACGACAATAAGTACAGTTTGATGAAGAGCTGAAGACGTTTTTGACAGATCGATTGTTATTTATGCAAAGTCTTATGGATTTCTGGCAATGACAACATTAATTAATCTCTATCTTAAGGAGGTTCATCCTGTTAAGGAATTAACAGATAGATCTCGAAAAAAAAATTTGATAGTCTATAACAGTATACCAGGATACCTCAAAAAAATTTTTAAGTCATTAGATACCTTAATGATGAGATATTAATATAAATATTTTTTACAATTTTACATGTAGTCATATGGAAAAGAGTGATTTCCTAGACTTCTATCTCTAATTTATTAGGTATTGACAGAGAGTTTTGAATGAAACTTATGTCATATTAAAGAGAAACATTTAACGAATATTTTAATTGCAAATTTAGGTAGACCGACTATGAATCGAGAAATATCTAAACACAACAAACAAAATCTCCATTCTTTAGCAGTAGATAACCTACGTTATTAACATAAACGCTAGTCAAGCAAGATCCCCTTTTTTTATAACTTTGCATTTGACTTGCTGTGTACCAGATGAACCTCCTTAAGATATTTTTGACAGATCGATTGTTATTTATGCAAAGTCTTGAGGATTTCTGGCTATGACGACATTAATTAATCTCTATCTTAATACGAGTCTTTTATAATTGAGATTATCGCTGAAAATGTTGATTGTAGATTTCGCACTTGAAACTTCTGATATGACACAACGATAACTGATTAACCAATTATGTTTTTTATCGATATAAATACCTTCGGCTTTTATTTTTCTTTGGTTAACGTAAATAAGACTTGGAAACATGTTACGTTTGTTATTAAATGTCGAGTGTAGATATTGGTGTACACATGATGGACATTTTGACACCGATAAAGTACTTCCTTTGTCAGATTCTTATTTTCGATTCGGTCTTCAACGATAAGGCAATAAACATGATTAATGAGCTCACGAGGATGATCGGTATCGAGCGAGGATTGTCATCTTATAAATGAAGAGGGAAGTGGACGAACTGAATAGGAAACGTCTTACAATTTCTGTAGTTCTGTTTAATATCTGTCAATTTGAATGATTTGCAGAATCGACGTTCTCATAGTTTTATAAATAGTTCCTGTCGGAAGTATATGGGATATGAAATTCAATGAGAATAGAAGAGTATTGACGAATTCTTGATTAATTCCTCCTGCGTAATAATAGTATCCATGAAATCCATTTCACCAATGAATTCTGAAATATTATACTCGTCTAAATAAAATCGTATTAAGCCCAAGGAAATCTCCTTCTAAAAAGGAGTCGAGGTTCAAAGATATAATTAAGATCCAACGAGATCCTCTAATTAAGCACATGGAAAACTCCTAGTAAGGATTTCTCACCTTATCCAAGAATTCTGTACGTAGGAAGCAATCAGAAGCGAAAATTCTCTGCCTTAATGAAAGTCCATCAACGCGCACTAATTAATAAGGGTGTTAGATGGGCGAAGTGGGTCCTCTCTTTCCTTTTTCACCCTTTCGCCGCGCCGGGCCTATCCCTCGATATCAAATGTACATACATACGTCGCCAACCAAAGCGTTCTGCTTATCGCCATGCGAACGGCATGGCAGCAAGATCAAACGGCCGATAAATAAAGGAGCGTCGAACTCGAGGCATCGGCCAACAGCGCGGAAACGGAATCCGGGAACGAGCGGGAAAAGCTAATTAGCACGGATCGAAGTCTCGCCGTTTGATAAATGAACGGTCAATATTTGAATTAAGGACGCGACCCTACCTTCTCCTTCCTGTTGTTTTTTATTTATCTTTTCTTTTTTTTCTTCTTTATCTCCTAAGTTCCTCGTGCCGGGATCGCGCGGATCGTCGTTGAAGTAGTGAAACTTAAGCGTTCCAGCCGAATATCTGGCCTGTGTTTACACGGGCAACCAAGGGCCTGCGAGATAACCGATGATTAATGACTCTTCTTCGAGTTTATTAACGACCTGTCCACGCTCCCGCGCTCTCCCGATTCTGACTTCAACATTTTTTGGGAACTCGTCGCNTTGAATTAAGGACGCGACCCTACCTTCTCCTTCCTGTTGTTTTTTATTTCTCTTTTCTTTTTTTTCTTCTTTATCTCCTAAGTTCCTCGTGCCGGGATCGCGGATCGTCGTTGAAGTAGTGAAACTTAAGCGTTCCAGCCGAATATCTGGCCTGTGTTTACACGGGCAACCAAGGGCCTGCGAGATAACTGATGATTAATGACTCTTCTTCGAGTTTATTAACGACCTGTCCACGCTCCCGCACTCTCCCGATTCTGACTTCAACATTTTTTGGGAACTCGTCGCGTTGCCCGTACNCGCTCTCCCGATTCTGACTTCAACATTTTTTGGGAACTCGTCGCGTTGCGTAAAGCCGTAGGAGAAAAGTATTTCAGTGATACTCCATGTTAGGCGAATAATTAAAACGTGTATATATGAATCAGAATTTTTGATAGCGAAATAGTGAAAGCTATTTTTGTATTAATACGTGGTTTGGATCATGCACTTGGATATAGGGAACGTTAGAAACGGATCAAATGTATGAAAATTTCATTACACGGAGTTGGTCCGAATTACGTGAAGTGTTTGAAAGTTTTGGACACCTGAAAATTAACTCGGTTACTCAAAATTAACAGTAATGGCCTCGAGTAACCCATCGGATTTTACCCGAGCTGAGAAGTTGCCTACTTAAATTTTAAACAGTTCCGGATTCTAAATAGCCCTATACATTTTTAATACATCGAAAACTTTCCAATACTCGACCACAAACGCTTCACAATTTGGTTAAAAACCCATACGAAACATCCGTTCGGATTGCATATTGTATTACATAAAAAAGTCTTCAATTATAAATTTTAATTAATATCAAGTCCATTAGTTTCAACGACGGACTATTTTGTAGAATATCTTCAAATATCTTCGAGTTTATTCCATCAGTTGATGACTTGGACGTGTCATCTTATTTGCTAAGTAGATAAATCCGTGCAGATCAGACAGTGGTAAGCCGTGTTGTTCCTTCGCTTTAGTCCAAGTTGACTCACGCACGGAGACCATAGGGCACCGTACAAACACACCGTAATCCAATCCGATAATAGTCAGACGGTCAATTAAGATGACCGTCATAAGAACCAATTAAACGTAAGTGGCCAGCCGGCGTAGCTCGGGTTACGTATTTACGATCTGAAATTATGCCTTTTAAGCGGCTCGATCTCTCATCGTCTGACGCGGGGATTTCTTCGGATCGCTCCCATGACATCTGTCTTCCTGTTGCCCGAACCAATCTCCTTCCTGCCAACGTCAGATTTGATTCAATTATTATACGCACGAGAATTGTTTATCGAGTAGTCTATTAAAACAAACATTGACAACAATTAATCATTTGACAAGAAATATGTTAGAATTATGGAAGCAGCGTAACTCTTTGAGGGCAGAAATCACAGAAGCGAATTCCAATAGACAGAAAATATGTTTATTATAAGTAGATCTATATTAGCACGTGGATTACTTGAAAGTACGACGGTTTTAATTATGTAACAGCATATGAAGAAACGCTCTCTACAATATGAGTCATACTTCACGCATGCATACACACACATCACTGTATACATTGAAACTTCTCAACGAAATATTTACTTCATAATTTTGATTAGGATTGATAAAAAATGTTGCGTGGAATTCCTTAATTTTAAATGGAAATCGCGAAGGGAATCGGTGGGGACAGTCGAATTAAAACTGTGGCGCATTTCGTGTTTCGGTTCATTCGAATTAACACTTTCAATTAATTATTGACGTACTACTTCTGACCGGGGCATAATGAAGCACGTTATCGGAGATATTACCGGCCGATACGAGCTTTAAATTGTTTTCGATGATCGTTTAAAATTTCGCTTGTTTTCTGGTCGTCGCGGCGCGGCGCGGCGCGAGTCAGTCCGCACTGTAAATATGATGCATATTATCATCAACCGGTGACCTTGGTAATTAATCACCGTGTTAATCGAAACGTTTGCTTAATAAGTACGCCGCGGCGCACGAGGCCGGGGGGAAAAACAGGGTCGCGATTCATTTAGCAATTATTTTATGCAATGCACGCGTAAATTCAGTGAAAGGTGCCATGAAACATGCACGCGCGCGCGCTCGCGCGCTTTCCCCGGCCAACAAAGTGGAAAATTTCGAAACGAGTGCGAGTCCGTCCGCCTAGTAATTTGACCAATTTCATGACTAATTGGGGGTCAACGAAAGGAACGGGATTCGCTCGGAATATCCATTGATAAACAAACGATCAGCTCTCGTTTCCCTCGTCGACGGAAGGATGTTTTATCGATCATTCTACAACGCCGCCGGAACGGTGTGCGAGATCCGTCCTTTGAGAAACTAGGTTTTCCAGACCCTCGTTGACCCGGTTTCTCACGGTTAGAAGTGGTCACAAAACGAGTTCCCGCAAAAAGTATAGAGAAAAAAGAAAAAAAAGAAAACCCGAGGAGTGGTTATTAAATATACCTCTAAGGGTGACCAGAGGAAACGTGTCCGTTACCTCCTCGTTAATCGTGCCGTGTTACTCCGTTTTCTCGTGTTTTCCTTGTCGCTCCGGCTCGCCTTCTCGTTAGCGTATAAACGCTCCTTTCATGCTCGGAAATTCTCATTTTATTAAGGCGAGAGGGAATTCTATCGTATATCATTAGACTGATTGTGAGCGCACCACACTTGTCGCAAACAGACCTGACTCGTGCATGATTTAAGAAAATTACACTTCGCACGAAACGGACCGAGGGGGGAAAATCGAAAGTGACCAGATGAAATTGAGGAGTTCTCGATGGGCGATGAGAGAGCTCGGGCGATGTCTCGTTCGATTCTCGGGGAAAAATAAACGATCGACCGCGGGGCGGACCGCCGCCGAACAATTGTCCCTCTCGCGACGGAAGGGAAACGGGAAGAGCACGGTCAATACTTTGGTGGTCGGAACGGAGGAACCGGCAGTTAGATGATGTATGGCGCCCCGGCCCGTTGATAGATACCGCAAACTTTACAACTTTAATTCCTCCCTGGGTGTCGATTTCGAATTTTAATCTTGGACGTGGCCACCTGGCCAGGTGACAAGAATTACTGCCGCCCGCGGCTCGCGGTCTTTTAGGCCGCGATTTCCGCGTCCGCCGGACCGCGTGTCGCGTCGCCGACAATTTCCCGGCCGGCAATTTTCACTTGGCAATGTGCACGAGTGCAGCGCAAATATGTTGAAATTCTATAAAATGTCCGCCGCGATGAATTCGTTTCCCGATGACCGCCACGGACGATCCAGCCGGAGGCCCGCCCGTTTTTACTAATCGCCGCGCGATACAGGGGTGGGTTCCTCCAATTTTTTTCCTGAATTAAATGCAACTTTATAGCAGAACAATTTCTCAAGTATTTTATTGACGATTTCTACGGTGAAACACAGCGTCGCATTGTGCTTTCGTTCTTATTACAAAATTTGATCGATACATATTCGCCATTGATATTAATATCGTGATTATTTAACCGTTAGAAAGCTATGTGCTTATTATATTCTCTGGTTTTTAACACGAAAATCAAGCGCGTTAGCGATAATTAATGAAATAATTGATTCGTTTTCGCGACAATTTAGAATCATTTAGAGGAGCAACTGTCGAAACACTTATTGACCGGGCCGATTCGGTTTTAATACACGCTAAAGGTTTAGATTAGCGTCGATCCCAATTGGCTGCGAGTCGATCAATTGAAAAACCGGCTGCCGGTGATAGACAGTTTAGAACAGAAAACAACATTAATTGCTTCCCAATAAAGTGACCACTCGAAAATTGAACAGGCTGCTGATCGATAAGCAATTTTTATTGAATCCAGATACGTTACTTCGCGTTTCATTTCTACTGGCTCCGCGCGCGTACACGTCGTCTCGCCGCTTTTCAATCGATCGACGAACCGCGTAGATGTTACGTAATATTGAGGAAAAAGAACGATTGATTCCGGATTGATAATGCCAAGTGAAGCACGATCACTTAAGTCGACAGAACGCGTGTTTGTTTTCGTATCGGACGACTTTCCGTTTATCGCGAACGTGACGAAATCTGCGAGTACCGGTTTCGTCCGATAACGAATCGTTCTATCGAGTATAATAATCAAAATCAGATAATAAACAGAATTTTCATACTTCGTTGTTTTGAATGAATTGGAATGATACTTGCAGTGGCCTAAGGTCTCATTTTAAGAGTTTCAAATGAATAGAGAGTACGTATCTTCAAAAGTGAATGGAAATCGAATATTTGATAATTTTATATCATAAAATTGTACATATTCCTCTCCATTTCAAGGAAAATTAATTTTTTCCGTGGATTTGTACCGTTTTAAGGAATATGAAAGTTGTTTCGTTTAAGTAAATTTATAGTCATCAAAAACATATTATTTCTCAAACGATATTTATTATGCAAATTGGAATAGATCATTGGTGTACATTATATTAATCTATACAATGTTCATTAGGAGTATTTTCCACATATTTCGTTACTTTGAATGAATAGTCAACATCGTGTTTTAAGTCTAGGAACACTCTAGTCTAGAAGGACTATTTGATAGTCATCAAGTGGACCCATAGCGTACGGTGATTTACCGTTTGTCTTCAGATAATATTTGCTCCAGGCATAAAGATCCGGCAGACTGCCTCCCATCAAGCTATGATGATTACTATCGCATGTACCACGTTGGAAGTTGTTATACTTGTCGCACTGCCTTGATCCAAATCCTACTCTGGTGTTGATAGATTCCGCGTAATACTCGTATGCTCGCGAATGCGCGCACATCATGTTGCACAATCCGCAGCCTTCCTGCCACGTACCACCGTTTGGAAAATAGTCCGCATGGCCTATGGGTAATTTGTAGCCTAGAAAACCAGCGTTCGTGTGGATCACTTGGACGAAGCCCGCGTCTCTGTCAGACACTCTGGCACCAACGCCAGCGCTTCCAAAGTTAGGCAAAGCTGGATCCAGAGCTGCAAACAAATATTTCTTATATATAGTTTGCTTTTTTTTTTATATGTATATTCGTTTCAATGAAAATTAATTGTTAAAGGCAAGTGATAGGTACAGTGACTTCCACTAATATTCGGACACATTTTGAAACGGTATAAGATTTTTAGTGTTGGATCAAAGAACTTTATCTTCTGTGGAATTTTAGAGAGCTTAATTTACTATAGAATGTCTAACAAAAAATTAAAAAAAGCTTGGTATTCATTGAAATCGCGAGGAAAATAGTAAAGGTCATGGATTTTAACTTTTTTATTAGGATATGTAATAAAAATTGGAACTGTCTCGTTTGCAGATCTAAGTAAGTTATATGCATGTACAAAGTTTCATCAAAATCGATCAATATTGCTATGCGATATAAGCGATTAGAAATTGAAAAAGTCGCATTCTCCACGACTTTCAATTTACGACTGGGATAAATTGACAAATTTTTACATGTTTCGATATGTCTAATTCTTTTATGGTTTCAAGGATTTTGATGAAACTTTACATATTCATATAACACATTTAGATCTACAAACGGGATGTTTGAAATTTTTGCCAAAGCCTCCAACAAAAAAGTTAAACATCATGATCTTTTCTGTTTTCTTCGAGATTTCGGCGAATGGTAATTTATTTTAACTGTTTGTTACACATTACATAGTAAACTAAGCCTTTTAAAAGACCACAAAAAATTAAGTCAGTTGGCTCCATTTTAAAGAACTTATTCCGTTTTAAATTGTGTCCGAATATTAATGAGAGTCACTGTATTTATTATCTATACTCACCAACAACATGATTTACTTCGCTTTTCGCGTAATAAGCTGACAGTCCAGCGATGTGCCCACCAAGCGAATGGCCAACGAGAGTCAGTTCATACGTTCGCATTCCTTGCGATTCGAGAAAGTCGATCATTTTGGCAATGAATTTTGCTACCATCAGAACGCGATTGCTTGCCCATAAGTATGGTTTCTTAGATATGCGGCTCCAATCAACCACTATTATGTTGTAATTGTCCTTTTCTAGGAATGCTGGAAATTAATGGAAATATCTGTTATATAAATTCTCCAACATTCTCTATAGAATTGTAATAATCACAAATTAAATTATTATTCGCAATGCAATTTTTCACTATTGAAAATTGACTGAGAAATCGAGACTTAAAATTTACCATCGCGAACCAAGGTGCAAGATCTGGCCCGTTTGGAATTCGACCATCCATGGGTAACGATTACTGTTTTCTTGTTCGTGTTAAACTGGCTCCTTTCCAATCCCTCGGCGTCGCCCATCAGCAACTTCTCGGGATTGTCTCTGTTTCTTCTTGTGTACAGATAGAATACAACACGATTTTCCAAATCCTTCTGAGTTTCGCTTGCACTTTCCGAGTACGTTGCCTTCATATCTACTAGCAGAGGTAGATTGTCGTCATCATATACGTACAGTTCCACTCCTTCATTCAGAGATTTAGGGTCGTCCGGTGGTCCATGGTTAGCTGGGTTACACTGCATCACTACGTCAGCTGTGAACAGTAATTATTATGGTATAAAATAAAAATCAAGAAAAATTACAAATATCTTTTTATATACAAAAATTTCATTTCAAGGTGAAATAGGAAAGATTCATTCCTTTGGATTAAATTAAAGAGATTGAACGCGTTAAGAAATAAAATATGAAAATGCGTAAAATGTTTCTGCGTAGATTTAAGTTTACCAGTGACAGTGTAGAGGAGTAAGAATCCCACTAAGATCTTCATGATCAACTCTATCTTGTCTGGTGTGTCTCTGCACTAGCAGAAACGATGCTGGTATATTCAGCAGCTTTACTTATATACGAAACTATCCAAATCCATGTTGTTCTATGCAAAACTAAACAAATTAATTATGATCAGCTGTTATTATGTTACGTATTGATAACGCATATCTTCATTCAATGTCATATGTCATTGATTGTAGTGAAATTACTTAGAAATCGACGAAACCCGCGAATTGCAGTTTCTTCCGATAACGAATAGCTCTATCGAGTGTAATAGTCAGAACAACGTAATAAAAAGAATTTGCTTGCGTTATCGCAATGGGAGTCGCAGACGATCAAAATCATTATCTCGTACATAATAATGTCATTAAATACAATTGAAAGCTACTGTTGTATACTGTAATAAATTTTATTTAATAAAAATTGGAATCAAGAAAACTGACTTTTTTCAGTCTTTTTTCAGTTTTTTCAGTATTTAATCGCATATTGGAATTTTTATTTAAGACTGTAACCCAAATTTAATGTCATTCTCATTTGAATTTATTCTTGCATACTCAATGAGATAAATTCGTAAAACTAGTTTGGGAAGTGCATCAGGTGTATTCTTGTTTGCGATAGCTTAGACTCAGGTGAAGGTGTTCCGGTTTGGAACCCTCCATGAAACTGTTTTAAGGAATGACGTTCTGGTTGTGGGAATTTTGATTACAAATTTGATATTAATATCTTCGATTATTCTCTCTCTTTTACGACATTAGCTTAATTAACTAAATTTAATGAGGTTTAATGAGGTGACAAAAAGATTTCTTAGTCGCTATCGACTCCCTTGACTGACAAAGACACAAAGGGTAGTAAAGTTTTGAAAGGCAAGTTTTTTCCACGATGCACAGGGGCGCATAGGACTTTGTACTTGGTGA
>SMSR01010183.1:23714-107292 GCA_019453355.1 Ceratina japonica
TATACTGTAATAAATTTTATTTAATAAAAATTGGAATCAAGAAAACTGACTTTTTTCAGTCTTTTTTCAGTTTTTTCAGTATTTAATCGCATATTGGAATTTTTATTTAAGACTGTAACCCAAATTTAATGTCATTCTCATTTGAATTTATTCTTGCATACTCAATGAGATAAATTCGTAAAACTAGTTTGGGAAGTGCATCAGGTGTATTCTTGTTTGCGATAGCTTAGACTCAGGTGAAGGTGTTCCGGTTTGGAACCCTCCATGAAACTGTTTTAAGGAATGACGTTCTGGTTGTGGGAATTTTGATTACAAATTTGATATTAATATCTTCGATTATTCTCTCTCTTTTACGACATTAGCTTAATTAACTAAATTTAATGAGGTTTAATGAGGTGACAAAAAGATTTCTTAGTCGCTATCGACTCCCTTGACTGACAAAGACACAAAGGGTAGTAAAGTTTTGAAAGGCAAGTTTTTTCCACGATGCACAGGGGCGCATAGGACTTTGTACTTGGTGATCGAATTTTTTTGAAACAGCATCAGGTGCATTCCTGTTCGGGACGTCCCCCCAATGACAGGATAATCTTACACTGTGTCGTTTTAGGTATGCCCATTGTCATTCCTCTCTACTATTCACCTGAAGAGTCTCGCGTTCACGAGTGGACAATTTTTTCTCGTCCTCCCTTTACAAACGGGCCATTGACGAAACTCGAATATCATCAAAGATGTATCGGTCACAAAGCTCGTTAATTAGCGCTTGCTATAGAACACTATAGCGAATTTACCGAATTTGTTAGAAAGAAAAATGCTTCTATCGCTTGTTGTAGTATTCAGGGATAAAATATAACAAACTCAATGATCAATAAAAAGTCATTTATTTTCGTCCTTATTATACATATCAATTACAGAGTTTCTTATATCTACAATATATATCTAGAATATATCTACAATAGTGAAGCATGTAATTAATCTATACAATATATTTTATCAGTATTTTTCACATCAGGTTTGAATGAGCCTCTCGTCGGAATTTAAACCCGTTGAATAGTGAATTATCTCGTCTTACGTCGAGGGAGACTCTTCTCTAGCTTAAGAATTATTATTATCGACTAAGTTAACCCATAGCGAACGGTGACTTATCGTTCGTCTTCAGATAAAAGTTGCCCTTGATCTGAAACTTCGGCAGAAGACCTCCCATCTGGCTAAGAAGATTTGCTTTGCATTTACCATTCAAGAAATTGTCATAATTGTCACATTTCCTTCCTGCAAATCCTAGTTTGCTGGTGAGCGATTCCGCGTAATAGAAGTACGATCGGGAATGCGAGCACGCGCCGCCGTCGATGCTTGAGCAACCGTTCTGTTTTCCGCCACCATTTGGAAAATAGTCCGCGTGGCCAATGGATGATTTGTAACCTAGACCACCAGCGTTCGTGTGGATCACTTGGACGTACTCCGCGTCGCTGGTAGACACTCTGGAACCTTCACTAGCTGAGAAGAAGTTAGGCAAAGCCGGGTCCAGAGCTGCAAACAAATATTTCTTACATATAGTTCGCTTTTTTTTTTAATAAATATCTATTCCTTTCGATGGAAATTGGTTGTCCAAGTTTTGTACTCACCGACGACGTAGTTTGCTTTGCTTTTCGCATAATGAGATGACAGTCCAGCGATGTGACCACCGAGCGAATGACCAACGATAGTCAGTTGAGAAGTTTTCAATCCTTGGGATATGAGGAAGTCAATCATTTTGGAAACGTATTGGGCTACCATCGTGACGCGATTGCTTGCCCATACATATGGTCTCTTAGCTATGGAGCCCCAATCAACTACTATGACGTTGTAATCACCGGTTTTTAGAAATGCTGGAAATTAATGGAAATATTTGTTATAAATTCTCCGACACCCTAATATACATACTCTAATATAATCAAGTAATAATGTTATAGTAGTTGTAATGTTGTAAATAAATAGTAGTAGTAATGTTGTAGTAGTATGTAGTGAATAAGTTAAATAATTAATTGTAACGGAATTTCACTGTTGAAAATTGACTGGGAAATCGAGACTTAAAGATTCAGTGAAGAAGAACGTACCTTCGCGGACCAAGGTGCAAGCGTTGCTCTTTCTGGAATTCATCCATCCATGGGTAACGATTTTTGTTTGCTTGTTCGCGTTAAACTGACTCTTTTTCAATCCGGCGACGTCGTTCAAATGCAATTGCTCAGGATTGTCCCCAGTTTTTCTCGTGTACAGAAAGAATAGTACTCGGTTGCTCAAATCCTTCTCGGTTTCCTGGTTGCTTTCCGGGTAATTCGACGACAGATCTACTCTCACACGTTTATTGTTGTCGTCGTATACGTACATGTCATTCCCCAATGTACCAATCGGAGATTTAGGGTCCGTTGGTATCTCATTCCTTGAGTTGTTCTCTAACACTGGCACAGCTGTGAACAATAATTANATATAATCAAGTAATAATGTTATAGTAGTTGTAATGTTGTAAATAAATAGTAGTAGTAATGTTGTAGTAGTATGTAGTGAATAAGTTAAATAATTAATTGTAACGGAATTTCACTGTTGAAAATTGACTGGGAAATCGAGACTTAAAGATTCAGTGAAGAAGAACGTACCTTCGCGGACCAAGGTGCAAGCGTTGCTCTTTCTGGAATTCATCCATCCATGGGTAACGATTTTTGTTTGCTTGTTCGCGTTAAACTGACTCTTTTTCAATCCGGCGACGTCGTTCAAATGCAATTGCTCAGGATTGTCCCCAGTTTTTCTCGTGTACAGAAAGAATAGTACTCGGTTGCTCAAATCCTTCTCGGTTTCCTGGTTGCTTTCCGGGTAATTCGACGACAGATCTACTCTCACACGTTTATTGTTGTCGTCGTATACGTACATGTCATTCCCCAATGTACCAATCGGAGATTTAGGGTCCGTTGGTATCTCATTCCTTGAGTTGTTCTCTAACACTGGCACAGCTGTGAACAATAATTATTGTGGTTTAAAATAAAAATCAAGAAAAATTAAAAATGTCTTCTTAGAAGAAAAATTCCAATTCGAAGCAAAACAGGAAATAGAATTGTGTATTAAAAAATAAAATATGAAAACACGTAAAATGTTTTTGCGAAGGAATATTAAAGTTTACCAGTGACAGCGCAGAGGAGTAAGAATCCCACTAAGATCTTCATGATTGACTCGATCCTGACTGGTGAGACTGACAGATCGCTCGTTTATAAAGCAGTCGACTATTATCGATAAGATAAAGTTTTATTGTTATGCACGACGCGATGCGAAATAATCAGAGATGAATGATGGATATCACTTTCTCTATGGACGATGCATCTACGTAAATAGTTACGATTGTATGATCATCGTCTAGTCCTAGCTTCTACTTATATAGAAACCAGATATCCCCAAACAGACGTAATTACGATTCAAGAGAATTTCAAGAGAATGAAGTGATGAAATTGTTTCGAAATTTCATGATTGATGGATTGCGATAAAATCTGACAGGATGAGGAAAAAATTGTCTTTCTCTGACTGATTCAGACGCCGAAACCGGTTTCACAGTAATGACGTTTATTCCCCTTATAATTATGGTTCAGTTTTTTAAATGATTGGGACTTAGAAAATGTATCGTGATATTAATTTGTCGAACGAAAATCTAAATATAATTTCTGTTTATTGTGTTTATTCGAATCTAGAGATTATTAGAACTAATGATGGAATTAGTAAAGCTTTTTTCCTGATAGTAATCACTGTGTCTCTTGATAGCTACTGGAGATTATGCAGAATATAATTACGGAAAATTTGATGAACGTGTGCCACCGTATTCGCCAATTTTGTTGATAATTACGTACATAATCTATAGCTACATATAGTACATGTATTCGATGACTGTTTCATTATGGGAAACCAATCATACGTAGAATGATGATCGCTCATATTTCATTACAATTAGTAATCTACACATAACAGTATTTCCAGCATATTTTTTAAACGTGTAACTAATCGACATTAATTTTATCAATATTTGAAATAGTATTAATATATCAATTGATATTTTTGTAGTTACGACATGACACGTTTGATGCTATGTACTTTAAATACTTTTAAGTCAATTTTTATAAAATGTAAATAGAGTATTTTAAAAATTAATAATCAACGGAATAAAAGTTATCTGTTCGATCTTCGTACAAAAGAAACTAAACCTTCTTATCGTTCCTTCATGGTCTCACTAGCTTTATCAGAATTTCTAAAGAGTCGTTATAAGAATTGATGTAGAGAAAGATTATATTATCATTCAAGAAGGCAGTACAATTACATTTCTTGTCAAACCAGATTCATGCTTGCTAAAAATCTTAGCTCCCCTTATCGTTTACGTTAGTATAGACAACTCTCGTCTTGCGAAACGTTCTTTTAAACAATGCCGATCGCGCGTCATCGTTTCTCATTGGTTTATCAAAACCGTGGATACAGCGAGACACAATATAGGGACAATTTAATACAATTAATAAAGTAAAGACGACACAATGAGCTAATTCGTTTATTTGTATCAGCATGATGTAAAGCGCGTCAAATTTCGATTCGATATACGCGTATATACATCCTATTTATTTGTCCGGACAAATTATGAAATAAGTTGAACAGAAAAACTACGCGATGAATTACAGGTTTCAATTCGCGATTCGACGCACATCCTTTTGTCTCGTAGGTTGTTTTCGGAACTTTAAAAATAAATACATGCGCCGCATATTTTCACCGGGCAACGTTCACCAATGGTTACTTACATATATAAACCGTGCGTTTTTATGCATTTATGGAAAATTCGAACGTACAAAAAACAGGATTCGCGCAGCATCCGAATGTATAGCATTACAAAATATCAAAAGTAAACATAATATGTTCACTAAAATGTATTGGGAAATATCCGAGTAAACATATTCCATTCAATGGGCGAAACAACGTTTCGAATTCAAAAATGATTCAACGTCTTTCCGGGGGAATATCGTCGGCCTCAAGGAATCGCGCGGAGGAATTCTCGCGTCGCGGTTCCTTCCTGAATAAAGGACACTCCGTTTAACGCGTTTTTACACGATTAGCGGACCTTAATTCAGTTATTTTGACGGCGTTTCGTGGCGCGCGCGTAATCCCCTTCGGGGCGAGAAATAAACGAGCGAAAGGAAAAATCTCGGAGTTAAGGGTTTAAGAGACGGAAACCTGTTGTGCCCCGGCCAACTCCGCCGGCTTCCCGCGTTCTTTTTTCCCCGTCGTGGCCGTCGCAGATTCTCACCCTCCGAGCGGGCCGTTCGTTTCTCAGACAGAATCAAACAGGTCTGTGTAACTACCTACGTGGTGTGTGCCGGGGGTCATGTACGTGTGGTCGGCGAATAAAAACCGGTCTCTCACTTTCACCCCGATCCCTTTGATACTTTTTACCTCGTTCTCCGCTGCAACTCGAACGTAAGCGGGCTGAGCTCCCGCCTTACTGAATATTCCTTTCTTATTTTACCTTTTCCCACTTCCCGTTTCCCCCCGAGGCATCGATGGGCATTAATCCCGTATCCGGGCTCGGGTTTATCGGGGAAAAAACCGTGTCTCTCCCTCAAAACTGACCCCGTTCGCTCAGTTTCCCTCCACGCGCCTTAGTATTCGATTAAAAGATCCCGTCCGGCTCGATCAGCTGTTCTCGTTCCGTCTCGTCTAATAATAAATAATCCGCGCGCGCCCGGGCCCGTTAATCCATCGATACAATCGATGGTCAGGAATGCGAGGAAATGGATTGTTAGCTCGTAAAGCGAATGGGAAAAAACGTTTTCGCCTATGCTTTCTCCACTTTCGCCGCACGGATATGACGACGCGTTTCAGTCAATGGGATCCACTCCGTTCGACGAAAAGCAAAGCAAAAAATCCGTCGATACCGTGCACGCTGCGCGGTGCATGGTTATTTCAAAGGAGATAAATTTCTTAAAGCGAACACGTTTCATCCGTGAGCTTTCTATCTAATACATATGTATGTATAAAATACGTACGTCATGACCTATATTATATTCCACGAAAAAGAGATGACATCATGTATGTATGGATAAACCAGACAAACCTTTTAGAGGAGATATAAGTAATCGGTATAAAAGTGGAGTCATCTAAGCGGATTCTGGGAAAAATGGCATTTTTTTGCGCGCGTGGAAAAAATGCGAAAAAAGGAAGCTTTTTTCTTTTTTTTCTAACTTAAGCACGGACCGTCGGGGCGAAACGATTCTTAGACGTGGCAAGGACACGGCATCCAGGGTGCGGCCGGTTGCGTGAAGCTCGAAAATGAGGGGTTTGCAGGGAGAGAGATAGATAGACAGAGAGAGAGAGACGCGTAGATTGGCAGCGCGGTGCGGCAGCGGCGCGGGGGGGGGAGTTTGGGGATTGTGAAAGCGAGGGCGCCTGCAGTGACTAGCCTCCATCGATTTACCATGCGCCGCCATCTTGCCACCCTTCGCTACGGGGGTTGACCACCCACCCCCCGGACTCCCCCTCGGGTTCGTCGGTGTCGACCCACCCGACCGGCCACCCACCCTTCCCACCCCCCCTCGAGGCAGAGGCAGACATTTTGAAAAATGATTCCGAAAGTCATCGTGGCTCGGCACGTCGTTTTTCAGCCGGCGCGCCGCGCGGCCTTTCCCGCCTGCGACGGCTTCTCACCCTTCGGTCCCTTCTCTTTTTCGGCGCGCAACCCCTTCGTCCGTCGAGGGAAGAAAAAGCGCCACGGACCCCCCCGTAAAAAGAAGGCGAATCCGATGGGCCAAGAGACAGGAGGATAAATGAAGGGAGCCGGTTCAGTTGGCTATCTAGCGATACATGGATATTAAATTGGTGATTCCGTCAGTCCACGTCCTCGTCGTGATATCATCGACGAAACGGTTTCCTTTAATTGCCCGTTAACGACTGATTTACACCTTTTTAATCCTTCGGATTTTAAACCTCTGTAAATTTGACGTATTAATTTTCTTAATACTATTAACTTTCTTATCGTGAATGTCTTTTGAATTTGATGTAGAATTACTACTTTTAGAATCATTTTAAGTATGGCTGATATTGATTTCATACGGAATGTGGAAACGTGACAGATGACGGCTGAGGCAGATTAATAAAAAAGGGATGTGATTCGTTTTTGGTGTAAGGTGGTGGGTTAATTGAACGAGGGATTTTAAAGAGACCCAGAGTTGCAGCTCTTGTATGAACATCCTAAATCAAAAGAGACCGGGGAACAAAGAAGGCGCGAGAGAAAGATTTCAATCGGGTCTACCAATCGCGAGATAAACAATGCCGGGCATTCGAGAATTCACCGTGCGGTTGATCGGCTCTCGATTAACCTGCAAAAAGGAAAAAAGAATTTTTGTTTTCGTAGAGAAAGAAAAAAATACTGGCTGCACTCCCTCGCGGGATATCGGAGGAAGTCGCGCGGTGAAAAAGTTGCAGTGAAAATATACGTCCAACAAAAAATTCATCCCTTAGGTTAATTTTCTACGATTATTACATCTGAATATTAAAAATGCGATTACTTCGGTATTGTTTAATCGACAATCGGACGTCATTAACTATTATATTAAATTAATGTCATTATCAATATTCTTTGGTAAACAGTTAACAAATTTTTGTGACAGCATGTAAAATATATTAACAAGCAATATGTTCAATTTCTGAGGTATTACTTATTTCTATTTTGCATACTAGGTTACTGTGATTGAATAAGAAAACCTCAAAAATATAATAAATGTGAAATATAAATGGACGAAAAAGTGACTATACATATACTAACTGTATCAAAAAAATATAAGGCAGCCAACAACGTGCACCTATACATGCGTATGGTAGTGACGCTAATTGAATCTCAACAAGAATAGCTGAAAACCAAAACGAGATTGTGTTACATAGTTCCTGTTATGTGAAAACATCACGTCTTCGCTGTTCGTTTTTCCCCCATTTTGCATTACTTTAAATAACGCCGTCCTTATTGTCCGATCACACACGAAGGGAAAAAGTCGAAACGGTGGGAAGGAATAAATAAAATTCGGCCAATCGATAATTCAATGGCGCGCGGACTGATTTTGCGTACTTTTTTGACGCTATATCTGGAAAACAAATATTTTGCGATACTCTTATCCCCATGCTGTTGATTTTTTTCTGGAAAATTAATTTTACGACTAGATGAAATACTCCTTCCCGATACCCAATCAGTATTTATATATCCATCTGTAAAATATTGTACATGTACCACGCTGTGCTTTAATTCTTCATAAATACTATTATTAAAATAACTAATAGCAGCAATTCCTCCCTTATTACGATACCGATCGACAGAAGAAAATACAAAATGAAAATAAAAACAAGGCAAAAAGGAAATAGAACCGGGGTGAATGGCGAAAGAGTCTAGAGCTAAGGCGGGTACAGGCTTGGGCAAAAACAGAATCGACTCGATCGTACCGGTAATTGAATTTCGACGAGAATAATGGGCGGTCGACAAATATACGCGGCGCGCGGCCGCGTTAGATCGGTTTCGATGTGTGTCGGTGGGCATTCAGCCAGGCCAGGATGGATCCTTGATGGCTAGATTTAAAAAACCACCCCATCCAAGCGTTGCGCAGCAGCGCGGCGGCGTAGCCCTCGCTCCGGCCGTCGGCATGTGTTTACGGCGATGCTTTAGGTGTAGAGCCGACGACGATGGTGTTGGTGTCACACGAGTCACGCCGCGTACGTCTCGGTGGACGTAGGTAGGATAGTGTGCGGGGCCGGTCCAGTCGCGGCGGCCTCTGTATAACTGATGGTGCTTCTGAGTGTCAGGGCCAGGCTGTCCACTTCTTTGCGAGACCGTGAGTGAGCGCGCTCTCTCGCTCCGCCGCGGGACCGCGTACAACAACGTCCGGCGGACGTTGTATTGTGATTCAAGCTCCGTCGTGTGCTTCGCCTCCTTCCTAAGCATGATCGGTGTATTGGCACCCGGATATCAGTCCGATCTTCCCTCTCTATTTTTATTGTTTTTCCTTCCCTCTGCCCCCTTTTGTTCTCTCTCTTCCTCCGGCCGCTTTCATCCCGCTGTGGACACCGAATTCGCGTCTTGGATAACGCAGTTAATTCCACTTAACTTATTTAATATTTAAAGAATCAAGTATTTAGATCAAAAAGAATTTTATTATTTAAAAATCGTATTAGATTGAAGACTTACAAGGATTTTATTATTTAAAGATCGTATTAGATTGAAGATTTACAAGAATTTTATTATTTAAAGATCGTATTAGATTGATTTTATGACACGATTTTCCTGTTCAAATTGACGGTAGGAAAAGCTCAGTATGAATAATGTAAATCATAAAGGAATCTGGCCACAAGTCGAAGGTAACTAAAGACTCTTTTAAATCCGTTGAATCAACGTTATCAAACAATCAGCGAAGATCAGGTTCTTTCTCCTGATCCCCTAAGGAATCTAGGAAAGCGTTGAAACGTAAGGTCAAACATTTACTTAGCTCCTCGGCTACCGCTAAGAATATGCATCCAATTAATCTTGCTCAAACATCGGTGGAAAAAGATTCCCCGAAGGAATCGCGAAGGCACGAGCGCGCGCCGAGGGGATCCTTCCTCAAGAAAAACATTGTCCTCGTTCGATTTTCGATTCGCACGAGGTCAGGCCGGACCGCAGAATTATCTCGGCCGCGCGGGAAGCTAACAGGGAGGTGTGCCCGATGAAAAAGGAGAAAACTCGGCACACCGGCGTTCGAGTCAATTAAGGTTCTGATCGAGGAAGCCGCCTGGCCTCCATCCGTGCGACCATAAACGCGTGTATCGAATCTATCGGGCGGGCGCGGCGCGCGGAGTCGAATGGCAACAGGCGATTGAAACGAGATGGGAGGATCAGGAAGGAACGGGGACAGAAAGAATGGAGACAGACCCGTATATAAAACACAGAGCACAGGGGAGGCGTTCCGCGATCAGCCAAGTGCCAAGTCCGACGCTTCTGACAATAATCGGATTGATTAAATGTCGCCGATCCGCACGCACGCGGGGGCGGGGGAACATTAATTCGCAACCGTGACTGGGTACGGGCAGTGTTTAGACTCCTGGATTCACGGCCGGGGTGTGTGCTCGCGCGTGCACCTGCACAGCGCGAAATCAACGAGAGCACTTGGTATCACGTCGACGCATTCATCGTTAATGAGCCGCTAATTGTAGGCACGTTGCCGGCTGCTGCGACGAACTGCCCAGCAAAAATCGTACGTCCTCGATCACGCGGAGGACGTTAATATGCCTTGACCAGATGACCTCGTTGCGTTTAGAATCGACCATTCGTCGGAAGACGAAGAAACCAGGAAATAATTCTTCAATAAAATTTCCACGCGTCACTAATTCTGTTTTTTAATAAACAGATTTCGTTGCATTTTTTTTTAAGGAGGTTCATCTGGTACGTAGCAAGTCAAATGCAAGTTATAGAAAAGGGGAGCTTGATTTGACTAGCATACATGTTAATAATGGAGATTATCTACTCTAAAGATGCAGATTTCGTTTGTTGTGTTTAGCTATTTCTCGATTCATAGTGTGGGGAACCAATTAGTTTTCGAAATACGATTTAATAATTATTATTTTACAATTGCTTTCTATTCTGTTTAGTCTGTTAATCAATCTATTTTCACAACGTAGTTCACGACGATAATTTAACAAATAAAGAATTGTATGAAGAGGCTTTTAAACATGTCCCGACTTCTTTTCTAATCATATGTTAACTCTGGTCTGAATGTTATGTTAGCAACCGCGTCTTTCAACTTTCCTTCCCTGTCCGTTTTAAGGTTCAGTCAGTATATCACTGAACGACAGGTAATACAGACTAGTTCACACCACAATAGTCACCCGATCTACCTAAATTTGCAATTAAAATATTCGTTAAATGTTTCTCTTTAATATGACATAAGTTTCATTCAAAACTGTCTGTCAATACCTAATAAATTATCGATAGAAGTCTGGGAAATCACTCTTTTCCATGTACAATTATTGTGATTACATTACAATAATTGTGACTACATGTAAAATTGTCAAAAATATTTATATTAATATCTCATCATTAAGGTATCCAAATGACTTAAAAATTATTTCGAGGTATCCTGGTATACTGTTATAGACTATCAAATTTTTTTTGGAGATCTATCTGTTAATTCCTTAACCGGAAAAACCTCCTTAAGGAAGCTTGCTTCGCTTTGTGTTTGAATCTCGTTCGATAACGAAAGAATCGATGAGGCTTCTGACAATAATCCAGATTCCGGTGCGAGTCGTTAAGCAATCTCGTAATTATGCAGCAGGGAACGCGACGATATCAAAGCGGCGCGGGGCCATAATTCCATTAGAACGGAGAGTAAGATAACCGTGATTAGCAGGGGTTTGAAAGGTGACCCGTTGGAAAGGCGGAGGCAGCCGGATAAAATGTGAGCGCGGTAAGAGTGGCGTAGACGCGCGGTTGTTCCGCGACGGGAGGTTCGGGGAGGGGGGGAAGGGTTGCAAGCCGGAGAATCGATATTTTTGACTGCAATTTAGTCTGCGTTTAATCAACGTTTAATCACCTCGTCAACGGACCAAGTTAATCCAAGCGAACTACCTTCGTGCTTGGGTAGTGGCCGGCTGGGCCCACCCCCGCNACAACGTAGTTCACGACGATAATTTAACAAATAAAGAATTGTATGAAGATGCTTTTAAACATGTCCCGACTTCTTTTCTAATCATATGTTAACTCTAGTTACATTCAATGTTATGTTAGCAACCGCGTCTTTCAACTTTCCTTCCCTGTCCGTTTTAAGCTTCAGTCAGTATATCACTGAACGACAGGTAATACAGACTAGTTCACACCACAATAGTCACCCAATCTACCCAAATTTGCAATTAAAATATTCGTTAAATGTTTCTCTTTAATATGACATAAGTTTCATTCAAAACTGTCTGTCAATACCTAATAAATTATCGATAGAAGTCTGGGAAATCACTCTTTTCCATATGACTACATGTAAAATTGTCAAAAATATTTATATTAATATCTCATCACTAAGATATCCAAATGACTAAAAAATTATTTTGAGGTATCCTGGTATACTGTTATAGATTATCAAATTTTTTTTGGAGATCTATCTGTTAATTCCTTAACCGGAAAAACCTCCTTAAGGAAGCTTGCTTCGCTTTGTGTTTGAATCTCGTTCGATAACGAAAGAATCGATGAGGCTTCTGACAATAATCCAGATTCCGGTGCGAGTCGTTAAGCAATCTCGTAATTATGCAGCAGGGAACGCGACGATATCAAAGCGGCGCGGGGCCATAATTCCATTAGAACGGAGAGTAAGATAACCGTGATTAGCAGGGGTTTGAAAGGTGACCCGTTGGAAAGGCGGAGGCAGCCGGATAAAATGTGAGCGCGGTAAGAGTGGCGTAGACGCGCGGTTGTTCCGCGACGGGAGGTTCGGGGAGGGGGGGAAGGGTTGCAAGCCGGAGAATCGATATTTTTGACTGCAATTTAGTCTGCGTTTAATCAACGTTTAATCACCTCGTCAACGGACCAAGTTAATCCAAGCGAACTACCTTCGTGCTTGGGTAGTGGCCGGCTGGGCCCACCCCCGCCCACGTAGGTATCCGTACACGACGACGCCATGTTTAAACTCATCATTATTCGGTGCACTAATAGAGCTACCCCCGAGGAAAATTCTCCCGGGAATTTAATTCGGTAAAAAGACGAGCGTGCTACATTGCGTGACCTGGACCGCGGCTGACGAGAGATGCTGGTCTGAATACGAGCCCAGATTCCGGTCGGCGCGTCTTTTTTTTTTCCTCGACGACAAGGGAACCGGCTTGATCGAATTAAGGGACGCTAACGTCTTCCCGTTCTTTCCTCCCCGGTACGAGTTTTCGGCCTCCGTAATTCATCAGCTATTAGAGTCTCGATTGCGCANTGCTGGTCTGAATACGAGCCCAGATTCCGGTCGGCGCGTCTTTTTTTTTCCTCGAGGACAAGGGAACCGGCTTGATCGAATTAAGGGACGCTAACGTCTTCCCGCTTTTTCCCCCCCGGTACGAGTTTTCGGCCTCCGTAATTCATCAGCTATTAGAATCTCGATTGCGCAGATTTAATCCCCGAGCATTAAAGAGGTTGTAACCGGAAAAACGAAGTGGCCTGGAAAGAGGGCAATCGAATTTCAGCGCGGGTAATGAAAAATTGTGTCGCATTTGCGGTAAATCCATTTCCGCGAGAGGAAATTAAAGGGGGGACGGGGAGAGTTATTTGCTTTATCGTCTGAAGGAATTAACGTAGGAGAGAGTCCGTTTTGCATTCGGACCTTTACGAGGGCGGCAGTCGTTCCGAAGGTCTAAATTACCATGGGCACATCCTTCGAGTTCAGGAGCGACCCCCCCGTGTCTCAACCAACCAACGTTCTCCATTCCCTTCGGTCTCTTAACCCCCCGCCGCGCCCGCGGATCCGCGTCGACCTCTATAAATTCCCTCAGGATTTTTCTTTTCTCTACTTGCCTTAATTAAAGCCCTCCCGCGCCGCCCTTATGACTCCGTCTATGGATCTACCCTTTTGCCCGCGTCCACCCCTGCCGCGACGCTCCTACCCCCATGTTCAACGCTGAATGTCAACCGTTACAAAGACGACGTAGACCTATTAAAGGGATTTGGAAACGGCCCCACTGTTTTAGTAACCATTTACTGCCATTACGAGAAGTGTGCTAATAAACAACAGACTTAACGTTTAAAGCACAGGAATTGGAATCCATTTCAGTATCTTTAAAATTATTTGAAAAGCGAGGTGTAATAGATCTTCTCGTTGGAATTATCATCGTTCGTAATTAAATACTTAGTCATTCCTTCCGCAAGCTGATTACGCGAACGAGTTAACCGAGTTAATTAGTATAAAGCGAATTAACGGATGAAGAAAGGTTTAAAACTATCTTGGTCACGTTTCTTCCTCGCACGGTTCTTCCCTCTCGCTCCTCGCCGGTCAGCGAGATTTCTCCGGAGGCAGCAGTGTTTGCCCTCCCACACCCCTTCACCCCTCCGGGTCAGAAAAGTTTCGTACCATCCGCGTGTGCGCCGTACGTCGCGGTGGACGCGTCGGGCCGAGAAGTTCGAAAAGTTTTCCCGCGCAAAAAGTCGAGTTTTTCCCAGTTTTCTTGGCCGGCTGCGCGAGAGAATGCGCGCGGCGGCGGCGCCCGCGGAGAAGTAGGAGGAGGGTGGAAAGTCGTAGGGGTTGGTGGTAGTTATGGAGCTGACCGTACCGTTAGCGGGACCTGGGGGTGGCATCTGAGGGTTCGAAGAAGGAGTAGGCTGGAGTGGGGAGATCGACAGATAAGAGAGAACCGGAAGGTGTGGGTAGCATCGAGGGTGGGGGAGTTTCATCCCTCCGACACTGGTATAAGCTGCCGGTGTATTAGAATCCCTTAGAGGATAGGAACTCGTCTCGTTAGAAGGAATAACATCGCGATTCCATTTGGAGATTGAATCTGAAATTCGCCTCGCTTTCCGATTGCGAGCGGACATCATCGCGGGGGAGGATGTGTTCAGTCGTTCACGCGAATTTTTATTATTCCGTTGTAAACGTTCTCCTTCGTGATCGCTTCCAATTTTCCGTGTGCACCGTCAATAAAAGTATAACACCCGAAAGCGTTGATCCGTACTTAAATATACTCGGGGTAATCAGATACAAGCGTCCGATCATAATTGATTAGCCTCAGCGTTGGAAGAAAATATTTGTTCGTTAAAAAACATACACAGTGTTCTTTTTTTTATGATCGTTTGCTTTTCACTTAACAGGTTCGTAAGCAATTCTGGGTTGGCTAATGGTCGGTTTGCGGTGCGAAGGTCCCGGGAAAAGAAACTGGAAGAGAGAAACTTTTCCTGGACGCATATAGACTGCCATGAATAGGATTAATGCGATCCACGTAAAAGCTATAAAATTAGACGAATGAAGTCTGAAACTGCGGGCAGTTCTTAAAATGCTCGCGTGTTCTTAAAATATGCTCAAGGCCAGAATCGATAGATTCCGTTCTTGCATAAGTGATTTGAATGGGAATAAAAATACGGCGTATAAATCAGTCGGGACAAAAAAGGAGATAAAGTAACATCGCGTAATCGATACATTGCCGCGATCGTCGTTAACTCTTTATTTTCACGCGGGTTCTGATTAACGCGGGAGCGAATATATGATACCGTGTTATCGAAACACCGATCTCCGGACCTACCTTAACTAGCTTTTTCTTCCAATGTACAACCTCTCGAATTCCTTTCTCATGTTTCATACCATTAAAACTTCTCCACTTTCGCATATAATATTATGCTTCCAATACCAATACCACTTTTTACGATTGCAATATGTTACAGAATTTCGGTCGAGTTCATTCGTCTACGAACATTGTTAGAAATAATCCTAGCTCGAACAATTTAAATATGAATCGAACGAAATTGTAATTAAGTATAATATTCAATTTTCATACCACTCGTGGAACTGGCAAAAAGAAAGAGTCCTCGCGCTTAACGAGACATTCTTTCGAACGCTATCTTCTGCTTGATAACATTCCAACAAGAAAGCCAGGATAAAATAAAGTGAAACGCGGTTACGGTTGAAACGAGCGAAATACCCTTAAAAAGCCCTCATCACCGGAACGTGTTCGGAGGTATCTTACCTATCCAATTCCCGACGCCTGTCCGCTCCCAGCTTCCAGACCTCCCGCAAGGCATACGTGTGCGTACAGGTGCAAATGAACCTTTAAGGGTAAACGGTGGATCGTCGAAGAGGGTAGGCAGAGGGAGAGCGGTCGGGGCCCGGGGGGAGGGGGAAGGGGAGAAAGAGAGAGGGTGTCAGTTCGTAGTATCACGGAACCACCTAACGATGCACATATAACCCCGTAAAAGAGGATCCCGAAGCGGGAATAGAAGCGGCGTCGGTCGAACGAAGGAAAACGGGGGTTGGCGGGGGGTCGGACGGGTGACGGAGGGACAGGGTGGCCCGGGTGGGTGGCGGGTTAGAGAGCCGGTATCCTCGAGAAGCTTTTGCAAACCGAGTCGAACTTGTCGCTCGCGTTGTGTGCGGTACTGATGGTGGGGAAACTGGTCGGTCGATGCGCTCGGTCGCTGCTGGAGCTGCAGGGGGCTGTTTTTGCGGGTGTGGCTTAACGCACCCCCTGTCGCCCCACTGACCCTCGCTTCCTTGCCCCAGGAATTACCAAGCGTTCCTCCCTCTTTCCTCGCCGTTCCAACTACCCGCCGCGCGTTCACCACGCTATATCTTCCTCTCTCTCTCTCCGTCCGTCTCTCCCGTGTTCGCGGTCATCGTCTATCCCGGTGTCGCCTTCAGTCCTCGCTACTCTTCGCCTTCCTCGTCCCGACCCTGCCGTCGTCCGTCTATGCCGTCTAGCCCCCGAGGGCGAGAGCGTGAGCGCGAAAGTACCGGAGTTCTATAGCCGGCTAGCTCTAGCTTGCTCGATCGTGTTCTACGTGATCCGCGGACCACGCTAACTCGAATCGCCTCCTCTCTCGCTGGAAATATGGACATTCACGCTTTGAGACGGTTTCGTGCGAGCTACCGGCTTGTTGTCTTCGGCCGCGGCGATTCTGGCCACCGTTTGTGGACGATGAAAGGAACTGCCGAGCTTTTCTTCCTGCTCCCTTTTTTACTCCGGGCCCCTCCTTAATTTCTTTCGGAAACATCCCGCGTGTGTACTTCCACTTTCACCGCTCGACACGCCAGACCTGCCTTATAACTCTCTTTTCCCTCCTATTGAATTCGGTCCCCAAATCGCATCCGCGGTTTGCGATTTTTTTTTATAGGCTCAATTACATTTCCGGCTCTCGCACGGGTCAATAAATTCATTATAGAATTTCATTTGAAAAATATTTCGTTTGGTCGAGTTTTTTTTCCCGTATTTCCGACGCTTTATCGAATAAATTTATAACACTTATTTCTCTCCGATTCTTATCGTGACGTATTACCTCGCACACGATTGCTGATCAATGTTTGCGGTCATTTTTTCGGCGAGATTGATTAATGACACTTGTATCAAGTCGCGGGCAGTGATCGACTGCATATTGAATCAGAGTTAAACGACAGGCGCAGAATTTATGGCGCTTAAAGGTGCAAGTATAGTTATTAAGGTTCCGGCCAAGCGAAGTCGATCACCTCGAACCTAACGAGATCTGTTTCGACTAGATCAATCACTATTCTCATGCCTCTATTCATTCGTTCGCCTAATTTCCCTGTCAATTAAATTCTTTAAGCGTTCTACATTTTTTTCGTTCTCCCTTCGAACTTAAAATACCGAGGGAATCGAGTAGGTTTTATTTCCCCTCCGAATAAAAATTTGAGTTTGTAACTCGGACGTATAATTGGTATCAGATCTCGCATTTGCGCACATCGGTATCGAAAGTATCCCGTCCGCTATTAATTAACTCCTGGATCGGTTGAACAGATGTAATTCGAGGTGCGGACAAAAGGAGGGTTTGTTTCGCGAGATACCTTATCGCTGGAAGTAATCTCGATCGAAGTGAAACGAAAGCGAACGAACGAATAACTAATTAAAGCGGCANGTATCAGATCTCGCATTTGCGCACATCGGTATCGAAAGTATCCCGTCCGTTATTAATTAACTCCTGGATCGGTTGAACAGATGTAATTCGAGGTGCGGACAAAAGTAGGGTTTGTTTCGCGAGATACCTTATCGCTGGAAGTAATCTCGATCGAAGTGAAACGAAAGCGAACGAACGAATAACTAATTAAAGCGGGACGATGAATTCCAGTTCGGCTGGAACACGCCGTTAATCGCGTGGCCGGTATAGCACACAGTATACGGCGGTACCGTCACTCGCCGAACGCCGACAGCCCGAGAGAGGAGAGGAGAGGAGAGAGGGACGGGCAGGCCGTATAAATAATTAATTAAACAATTCTGAAAAAGTCTGATCCGACTGGAATTTATACCAGTCCTCCTGGCTTTCCGTGTCGAATGGGAAACTCCCGTTGGATTAATTAAAAATTAGTTAATAGAATGACAGCCACGTATCAGCCTGATCTTCCGCTGCCTATCTTCGCCCCTTTCAGTTTCTTTTTCCTTCGCGTTTTATTTATTTATTTATCCGCGTAAGATCGGAAATTACGTACGCTCGCTACCGTTGATGAAGATTGATATAGACTGATTATTTTAGCGCAAACAGTCGATAACACGATTACGCGTTGATATCAGATTTATTTAGCCCCCTCCACCTCCCATTGTGTGCGCTAATCGTTATTTTTTATAAGATAATTTCGAGCGCCTAAGTTGTAACAATGGGATCTTCAGATAAGAGTAGGCACACGCTTAATGAACGGTCGTTCGTTTAACGAATGATTAAAGACGAGTGTTAAACACGTGGCTCGCCTTGTTTCGACGACGTAAGTTTATTTTGGCCGGCCGTTAATCTCGTTGACAATCGCGTGTACGCTTAAAATCGATATTACGAGTAATTAGCAAACGGTATCGAGGAATATGAATTAACCAGGTTATCTTGTATTTATTGCCAGAGCTTTTAACACCGATACACTTGTCGTCCGGCGCCGCGGCGCTTTAATGAGCATGTGAAATGGACAGGAATAAATGCGATCTCGGCTCATTATTCACTGAAAAAAGAGAAAGTGCCGGGTTCCGGTGTTTCGCATATTCTTCGTTGACCAAGCTTTAACTTTAAAGAGAAAATATCGAACGATCTTTCGCAAAATATATTCGATGCTCTAGATATTTTTTTATTTGCTAGATTAGATTATTTTAGGGTTAGTATGATTAGATTTTCCTCACAGTTAATCGTTAGGACTTAGGAACTAGAAATCGTAAAGGAGATTAGACTGTTTACCGCGAAATCCTAAAAAAGGCGCGCGATTTTTAATAAAATGATAGCAACTACTAAGAAGTAGTAAATAACAGTAAAGAATACGACTCAGGATTTGAAGCTAGTCTCATCAAAACATTTCATGGAAACTAGGCTCTAATCTCTCGAATTGTTTACAGACTGAAAATTATCAGAACGAGAGTCGTAACTTATGTAACTAGCATTGGGAAAGGTCACTTACATATAACCACTACTAGAGTCAATTCAATACTTCCATGAAATGTAAATCAGTTTTCAAAATGCGAAAGTCCTATTTCTGAGTGTTCAAAAAATTTTATAAAGGAAACAGAGAGTATATTTTAGAACTTTCTCTTTCTGTTCGATTTCCGTACCAATAAAAACGGAGTAAAAACTGGTGAAATAAAGCTGAATCCATATCAGGTATTTTTTATCGTCGAATCTAAAGCTTTATAAGACGTTGATTGGCCGACTGATTGGCACATCGACTATCTTGGACCACTTTCCCTCTCCATGGAATTTGTGTACTCGTTGGAAGAGAGCGGAGATAAATGGTCACGGGCCAGATGAAGAACATCCGCGACGCGGGGCAGCGACATTGAAACAACAATGACAACGACGGTCCATTTGTGAAGAGTGGCGCGCGGGCCATGGTCGTTGCCCGACATGGTTTCGATTGTTGCCTCGCTTTTCTCCGTCCCGCGGCCGCCCTTCCCGCCGCCGCCGCCGCGCACCTTTTTTTTTTAATCCCTTTTCGTCGCTGCCGCCGTCACGACACACGAGAAAACAGCTGTTACTTCGCCACCTACGGCACGGCGCGTTTGCGCGCCGCAAAAAAGAGCATGCTCGGCCCGATTTCCAACCCCGTGACCCAGCATCGTCGCTGATCTTATCAAAAATATACATACACCGGCCGGAACAAATGCGTTACTTTTTTATTTTATTCAACCGGTTCTGTTTGTTTAAATGTTTCACATAAAATACGGAATAAAAGTATTGCCAGCGTTCTGAAAGTTACTACCGCCGTTTAAACCGTTTGTTGTCGCAGACGATTTGAGGAATTACAACGCATCACTGAATCTTTATCGTTCATAGATTTTTGCGTAAATCGAATGTAACAGAATATTGTCTTTTCTGAAGCTACTGTTTTATTGACGAGTGAGATATTTCAGTTAGATATCACAATAGACTTTTGTGATATCTTTATAAATACGTATTTATGAAGAGTTCTTATCTAAATCTCATTTATCTGAAGGTATTAATATAATTTATTTATAGCAGATGTCAATGTTCTAGAAGAAATTATCAGATCTTCTTCTTTATCCCAAAACGTTTTTAAGTAATGAGATATTAAAATTCATTTAATTAAGTATAAATCTATTTAACCTTGTTTATATTGTGCAATATAACTTAATACATTGAATTAGGAGATTATTGTACTACAATGTACAAGATTAACAAAGAAGATAACAGATCTTCATTATTTTCTAAACTAATTAAAATTATCAAATGTCGCGAATCACGTAGTGAATTACTACAGATAAATAATTAAAATGATAAAATGTATCTTGAAAGGTGCTATTCAAGCAGCATAAAAATACTCTTCTATTATTAAATGAATGGGGTGATTTTCCTTATCTGGGAAGATTCTTAATCACCAGGATTACTACCCGACGACTTGAAAGATAAGTCTCGAATCAAAATACGTCAGGGAGTAGTCAGGTTGGGGGTACATTTGCATGTCTAATGGCGGTAACGAAGTGTCCGCGGCTTCACCGGTAACGCATTAACATCGAGTTAATTATTACACATGAGATGCGTCCGTCTTAAGTATGCAAAACCGTCCGACGGTAAGCGCCCGCTTTTCCTTGGCGAGAGACGCGAAACGAAGAGGAAGGAAATAGCTCGTCAGCGGTCCGCGCGACCGGTATGATTAACCGAGTGACTAATTAGAAGAAAAAAGTGCGGCAGCACTCAGGAGAGCAAACATAATTAGGAGGGCACGCGGGGGTGCGAGAGAGGGAGCCCGGGAAGAAATAAAGAAAAAGGGGTTAGATTGTTTGAGGACACGCGATCCACCGTGTTCCTCGGCCAAAGTCCACGATGACCGACTGGCTATCGCTAATGGCGACGATAAAAAGTGTTTACACGCGTTTACAAAGAGACCGGGATCCGCCCAAGATCGGATGCCGGATCGCGTTTAATTCGTCCGCCGTGTCGAGTCGAAACAGGAAAGTCGCCGGTTTCTCACGGTTGACGACCGCCCGCCCGGCCCGGCGTCGAGTAGTTTCACAGCACTCTAAATACGCGCGCGGACCGCGATTGTTTTAGTCGCCGCACAAATTTGATGGCACACATTCGTCTCGTTGAGGCTGAATTTGATATGCGAAAAGGGTTCATTAACAGAAGTGGCCGTTGGTTCATCATATCAGCTTTTCTTTGTCAAATCGTTTTACTTAAATGATACACCATATTTTAAACTGTACACATACATACATATATACGTACATACAGACGGATTGCACATCGTATTAAGTACATACTATGGAAATGGGTTAAGATGGAATATATTAATACACAAAGCTCTTCAGGAAGTGTGACCATGAAGGGTCCCTGCATCTAACCATCAAAAAGAATGAAGAGAGAAGAAAGTAACTGAGAAATATTTTCGAAAGTGAAAGCTCTGTTTTCTAAAATTCAACGATATTCTTTACGTTTTCGATTGCATATCGTCGCTCGTTAGCCGCCGTTAATTAAAGCATCCTTGGCCGTTGATTGCGCAGAAATATTTAGACATTGTTTTCCAATAATATAGCTGACCTATTCCGGCCGCGGTGCTCGTAAAACTTGCACACGCCCGTGCCGCCGGCGCGCCTCGCCGCGCCGCGGACCGCGGCGTTCAGCGAAATTTAAACGCGTTCGCCACAATGAAATGTTTTCCGAAGCGGCTGCGATTCATGAAACATTAAAAGATTCTCGCAACAAGTGAGTTTCATTAATAATTGCAGTAACATTTGAACGCGCGGCTCGTACGAGTAGCGTAAATTATTGTGCGACGTGTTGCTCGTTCGCTCGCGCACCGCGCGATGGGATCCGACGGTTGTAAAAGGGGGGCGGCGGCGGCGCCGGAAGAGACCGGCCGGGATTGAAACAAAATTTTTTATCATAAAACGCGCCCGACGTCTTTCGATGTAATGAAATATTGCACGGAGCGCCGGGCGGGCAGCGGCCTTTTTAATTTGCAATGGCGACTCCTCCTGTTTGCCCCGCGTTACGAATTTTCACCCGGGAATATTTTCGCTCCTCCTGGCGTATGTTAATTGGAAGTTAACTACTTTCCGTAGCGCGCGGCCCGGCCCCGGTGCCGGGCTATACTGCCCCCCCGCCGCCCCCGGTCGCTCGGGGAATCCAGATTAGACAACAAAGTGCTTGTTAGCGAACAACTATTTAATATTAAAAACTATAAGTACCGCGCGCGATTGTGAAATATTTAAATACATGCGCATGCATATCGCGCGTACGAAATTAATGCTTCTTTCCTCATCGTGATATCGCGTATACGGAATTAACGTTTCTTGCCTCGTGATATCGCGTATACGCGCAGATATGAACCCCTTTCGTGCCCCTTCCGTATTAATGTTATTAAACATGGATCGACGGCCGTTGCTCTCAAGTATTTACGCACACGATAGATAATCTACTACGCAGGGCTTCGCGATTTTTTCCTGTTCACCTCGAGTTCTGTGGAATCTCATTAAGAGATTTGAAGGAATTAACAGAGATAAGACTTTTTGATAACGCGACCTTGGCGAATATCTTTGAAGTGAGTCTAGCGTCTGATTAAACATTCTATTGCCTAATCGTCGTTCTTTATTGGTACATAGAATTGGCGCAGACGAAGGTCACGATTGACTCATTTAATTAAATGCGTTCAACGATAATATTCTATGTTTACGCGTACTCTGGTTTAAATGGGTTGTATAAAGAACAATTTCTCATAGCTGTTTAGAAGATTAAAAAGTGAGTAGCATATAAAAACCTGTTGCGTTCTTTCAACCGGGCGGCTGTACTCGCTGTGTGTCGCGTGCAGCTGTAATGTAAGTAGAAGCAGTGCGTTGTAGTCAGACATTAAGACTTCCCTTTGTTGAATATTTAACAAAGGTATTGCGATAAGTATTTTTGTAATGAAACATTCAGATGAATTAGAACGACGTTAAGCGAAGTGCTAGTATTGTTCAAAAATAATTTCATTAATTATTATAAATAAAAATCAATTGTATACATATTGCAAGTTATTATTTTCGGTATTTAACATCGTTTTTTGAAAACGATATTCATACAGGTTAATGGACCTCAATATGAAATGTTTATTTCGTTTATTTTAATCGATTAACTTGATATGTAAGTAAATACATAGTATGAAGTGTACCCTACGAGAATTTGGCACGTCGAACGGGAGAATGTTTGCAACGGAAAAACAATTTGTAGCAGCGTGCAAATTAACACCGGCGCAGATTTTATTTTACAATGAATATAAAACGATTTTTAATTACGAATTTAGTAATAAACCGTTGTACGTTCGTGTTTTACGATCCTTGAAAATATAACTCTTTTTTTTTTCCCCCGCGGCATTTGGAAATCGTAACTCACAGTCGTTCGATCGAATTAAGGCGAAATTTCGTGTGACGGTGACGCGACGGTGGACGCGCGCATGCACCGCGGCAAGCGGATGCACCGAGCCGAGCAAAAAGTGAGAATCCGTAGCCAAGAATAATCGAATTTACCGCATGTTATAGGACGTTAAAATTTCCGTGGACGGCCAATCGGCCCGCACTTGTTACCCTCTTTTCTCTTTCCTACACGTACACGCACACACCCGAGACATTGTGTACAGATCTTCTCCCCCGTGACGGACCACCTCCTCTCTCTGTCGGGGTTTTCCCTTCCCCGTTGTTTCGGCCGCGCGGCCCGACCAGAGGCACGCGTTAAAGCTCGAACAATCGTACTACTATTAGCAAACTATTACAATATCGATAGCAGCCGATCGGCCGGTAGATAGCCAGCGACCATCAGCTGTTGCGCTGAGCGCCCATCTCCGATAGGCCGCTGTAAAGCCCTAAATTGGTCTTCATAAATTGGCAGTCTGACAACGAGTCAGTGCAAAGGTCAGGCTTCACTCATTGTTTTAAGAGTTCAATAATTCCAATACGAATTACTCTTGTTATAATTAATTTACACTGTTGCAATGATTTTTTACCTCCGCTTTAAGGAGGTTCATCTGCATATATTCATAGCAAGTCAAATGCAAGTTATAGAAAAAGGGAGCTTGCTTGACTAGCGTACATGTTAATAACGGAGATTATCTACTGCTAAAAGATGCAGATTTCGTTTGTTGTGTTTATATATTTCTCGATTCATAGTCACCCAATCTACCTAAATTTGCAATTAAAATATTCGTTAAATGATTCTCTTTAATATGACATAAGTTTCATTCAAAACTGTCTGTCAATACCTACTAAATTAGCGACAGAAGTCTGGGAAATCACTCTTTTCCATATGACTATGTGTAAAATTGTAAAAAATATTTATATTCATATCTCATCATTAAGATACTCAAATGACTTAAAATTTTTTTTGAGGTATCCTGGTATACTGTCATAGACTATCAAATTTTTTTTTAGAGATCTATCTGTTAATTCCTTGACCGGATGAACCTCCTTAAAAATTTTTTTCTGTGAGTCACGTTACTATCACGCGACTGAACTCTTACGTTTATCGTGTCGCCGCGTCGCGTGAGCTTCTATTACGCGCGTCATTGAGCGCAGCGCTTGTTCGTTAAGACGATTTTATCTAGTGCGATTCCTACGTCATGCAGCGGGGTCGCGTGATTTTTTATCGCCGCGCGGGTCATGGAACGTCGGCGACGAGAAAAGCGAAGAAAGAGGCGACGCTGGTGAACGCTGGCTACAGTCGGTCGTGAGAGTAATTAATCCAGCGATTCCCCGCGGTACGAAAATAGTCAAACTAATCAAAATCCCGGCTGATTCATATTACTTTACTTACAAGCGGGCGTTATCTGCGTTCAAGCTGACTGACAAGGAAAGCCGTCGTCGAAAACAAATGCTCCGATTTCAGCGGGATTTCGCAAACACGTTAAGTAATCTACTATCACCCGGGATGGATTTATGCCCCTCTATGGAGTACTAGCATCGAGAAATAAAAATAATGACACGAAGTTTCCTCGAGTGGCAAAACCATGATTTGTAATTACGCGTAGAGAGATATGATACGAGGACGGTTTGCTCGATGGGAAAGTTCTCTCCGTTCCATTTTCACGGGAAAATCACAAGCAGCCCTGATAAGAGGAAAATTCGTAACGTTCATCTCGATAATATATTCTACTTTATTTTACACTTGTTCCCCTTAACTAAAACATCGATCTCTAAATATAAAAAATATCGAATACACAAAATATGTACGTATTTAAAATAATTAGGAATCTGTGCATTGCGTGAGTGAACGCAAGGTCGCTTGTCACATTGTGTCGTTTTCGCGTCTGAGCATCCCGCTTGAAGTGACAGCGTTGACACTTATTTTTATTGCTCGACGGATTGTAAAAATGTGGGGACGTCGGGTTGAAAAAAATGAAAAGAGGACAGGACAACGCGCACAGTATAACGGAACATAAATGTAACCCCGACCTAGGGAAACCACTCGCCGCGGGAAAAGAGGCGGAGAAGGGCGCGCCTGGTACGCCATTCAAAATCGATTCCGCAGCGCGGCGTTATAGCCTTCGATGGACGACGGGTCATGACCGTGGAAATATGAATGAAAAACGGGTGTGCGCGGTTCTTCGGGAAAAGTCAGACCCGCCTGGAAAAAAAGGAGGCGACTCGCATGCCCCAGTATACTAGCCATCGATCGGCCACGTGCTCGGCACCTGTTCGACTCCGCCACGTTTTTCTTAAGGAGGTTCATCTGGTACATAGCAAGTCAAATACAAGTTATAGAAAAGGGGAGCTTGCTTGACTGCGTACATGTTAATAATGGAGGTTATCGGATTATATGCAGATTTCGTTTGTTGTGTTTATATATTTCTCGATTCATAGTCATCCAATCTACCTAAATTTGCAATTAAAATATTCGTTAAATGTTTCTCTTTAATATGACATAAGTTTCATTCAAAACTGTCTGTCAATACCTAATAAATTAGCGACAGAAGTCTGGGAAATCACTCTTTTCCATGTGACTACATGTAAAATTGTAAAAAATATTTATATTAATATCTCATCATTAAGATATCCAAATGACTTAAACATTTTTTTGAGGTATCCTGGTATACTGTCATAGACTATCAAATTTTTTTTTAGAGATCTATCTGTTAATTCCTTAACCGGATGAACCTCCTTAACTCCGTGGACACTTACGTGCCCGCCAACTTTCTCCACGACGTATTCTTTATTAACGATAAGAGCGAGAGAGGATAATCATAAATGTATACATATTTCACGTCGCATGATTCATAGCAAATGACAAACAGTGTTTCGCGGTAACGCCTTCGGTATTCCAATTATACGTTCGTTTAAGCATCTGAGTAGACAGCCAGAATCAAGTGGCGGTAAATTTTAATTCCATAATCCGTTAGAAAATGATCTTTCCTGTCCGCCGGTGCTATAGATCGTGCTAACCAACCCGCTTCTTATTCACAGGTCTCGCGTATAACGGGGCATCGTATCGCTTCCAATCCGACATCATCCATCCCAACGTTTAATCACGCTTAAGGACCCGCTTCCGTAGAGCCGTTCCCCCGGCCCAGGACGCTCGGTTCAGGTACGTCTAGTTAATTATGAATTTCTCTAGACCGCAATCAATTTTCCCCGGGAACGAAATTGCCGGTAAATTGACGTCGCCGGTAGCCTCTCCTCGGCTCGGGCAACTATACTTGCTGCTAGAGACTATCCGCTCTACTCTCTCGCCGGCGTCGTCGTCGGTGCCCAGATGCTGGGGATCACGCAGGCTCTTTGTGCTCCGATGGTTCGCCACCCGGCTAGTGGTAGCCCCGGTGCGACAAAAACAGACAGACTGCTTCGGGGCCGCGCGAGACGAGGAAACGCGTTTGCGAACGTTGAGTTAACGGCGGGCGAGAGAGCGGGCGAGAGCGAGAACGCCGCGGTGGAGGAATAGAGCGAGGCTGGTTTTTGGTAGGTGGGCTACAAAGGCGAGAGGGTGGCCCGTGAGGGTGGACCTAAGCGAGGATAAAGGAGAAGGAGAAAGCACACACCAGCATGGTGTATGCCCCCTTTGGGGGTAGGTGGGCCGGAGGACGATCAATAAGGAGCATCACTGGTGGGGGTCTTACCAGGACCTCAAGCTACTACCCCCCCAACGTTGTCCTGCTTAGGGTGAGGGTCCGCAAGAAAGAACCGAGAAAATATTCTGAAAGGGGTCGGTAACGGTCTCTCTCCCCGCGTCCGCCGGCTATGTGTGTGTGGGGGTGCGTGCGTGCCCGTCCGCCGGTCTCTCAGTCCGTGAACTTTGGCTCCCCGTTCCCCGAAACGCGCGGCCACCCTCACACACCCACGGGAAGATTACACACGTACGGGGACACGTAAGAGCCGCGGCCGTCCCGCTCTATCCCGCTCGGTTCCCTCTCGGCCAACACCGCCGACCACGTGTGCTTGTTTCATTCCTCGGGAGCTTTACGACGAGCCGAGGGTTTGTTGGCTCGGAGAAAATTTCGGAGAAAACTGGTCCCGAGGAAAAAAGTCGTACGAGCAATTACTCTCCCTCTCTGTTACGCTCTCGAGGGTAAACACCGGCCCGAGGGTGAACCACTTTTTCTTCTGCCGCGCGAGGAATCTCTTTGACGGGAAATCTTTCGCTCAAGACGTTGCCCCGGGGTTTCCCTCTGTTTTAAATACTCGGTTTTACCGAGAGAAAGAGAGCCCGGGAAATAATAGGATAAGCTTGTTTAAGTTGACGCGCGCGTCTTTTCTGCCGTTTTTCCTCGAGCACGTGGCTGGCCTTTTTCGTACGAAGAAAAATACTGTACACCTGTTTGAATGCACGCGCCCCGCGGCGTTACATGTAATCCGTGGAATTGAATACACATCATTCACTTTTTTCCGATCGGACTAAATATGATGTTCTTTTTTTCTTTCACCTGCTATAACTATCGATAACCGAGTGCGTTTCGATCAGATATAAACTGAGTATGAAATAACTATCGGTGGCAAGTGTCGCGTACGCTCCAATCGCACTGATAAGATATTCGACAAGCGTTTCGTATCGGGAACGAAATTGTAAACGAAAAGTAATCGCGATTAAGATCTATCAATTCGACTTTCGGGGAACGGCGGTGCCGCAAGATAATTACACGACGGTCGTGTGTCGGTTTCCGGGAGTCCAAGTGTCCGCCGCGGCTCGCCGCTCCGGCGGGTGGATAAAAAAATGACCGCAACGAGGTTACGTCGCGGATCGATTTAAATCTAATTTCCCGTGTGCCGCGTCGTCGTGCCAAAAGTCCGTCAAGGAATCAGTGTCAATTAACGGCGATGAAAGCAAAAGCTCGGCGAGGAGATCGGCCGATGAATATTCATTCCCCCTCGGAGAATTTAATAGCCGTTAGCTAGTAGCTAGGTTCCCGCGGCTCTCGTGGCTACAAGTGTCGAAGAAAAGAAACGGCGGACAGAGGGAAACGTCGGGGCGTCGGATGAAGCGCTTAGGCAGTATCTCTCTCGATGTTTGATCGCCCCGGCGCGCGTCGTCCATGCATATGTATGCGTAGAGGTAGATGTACACGTATACACGTGTGTATCCCGAGTCCGCGTCGAATGTCCACTAACGTGACCAAGTATTCGTTTGAAAGATGAATTGCGTCGGTCGAAACGGCGTGCGTGCACGCGCGTGTACACGCTCGCCGTCGTCCTTACGAGTGTGGGTGTTTATACGCGTCCGACGGAAGCGTCTAATCCATCGGGCGGGCATTGTTGTCAGACATATTGGGGTTTGTTCTTGAGGCAGCGGGCCGAGGGTGGAGAAGGTGGCGAATGAGAAGGTGGAGGCGGTGGAAGGTGGTCAGGTGGGTGATTCAAAGAGGGTAGGTCTGAAGGAAGGAGGGCGGGGGTGGGAGGGTGAGGGTGGTTAGCTTTATTGATCTGTAAGACTGCCAACCTACACGCTCTGCTTACCCGTTCTCCTCCTCCTCCTCCTCTTCCTCTTCCTTCTCCGCACTCGCCACCTCCGGCTTCTCTTCCTACGTTCTACCTACCTACCACGAGGCATCTCTCTTTCTATCTGTTCCTCCCTCTGTTCATCTATACCTGACCGTCTCACCGCTCCTCTTACTCGCTCCTCCGTCCCCTCTGTCCTCCCGTTTCTAGTTCCTATCTGCCTTCCACCTCGCTCTTTCCCACCAGAACGCTTTACAAACGCGCATACGGCGCACGATATTGTCACTCTCTCGCTTCCCCGCGTCTCTCTGCCCGTCTCTGTCCCGCGGATTTCTCGTCTCTTCCACCTTCCCGTAAGCTCTACGTACCTATTCCAAGCCACCCTTAACGCTGGCTTAGCAAGGGACAACCCCCGACCATCGGCCACCGCCAGGCTACGCCGCGCGCCGCGCCGTCCTCGTCCTTCTAGCTCTCTTTCTCGCCCCCTCGATGTTCTACACACATATACACACACGCACACACCCCCTCGCTCGCTGGTCCTCTTCCACATCACACGCCACCTCTTCGTGTATACCCCCTTTTCTCTCCTCCTAGTCGGACGGACCTACCCGGATTCACAAGCAGCTAACCAACACACAAGTCGCTTAAACCCACGCTCAACCTAGTCTCATTGTGTTTGTGTAACGCCCGAAGACCGCACCGACAATGCTCGCCCGCCGTAACTTTCTCGACGCCCCCGCCTCGCCCCTCTCTTCTCCTCCAGAGTTTTCTCCTTTCCTTACCGACCACTTTTCTTTCGGCCGCCAGCGGCCCTTCCGTTTCTTCGCTCGCGCCGCCGCCGCCGCCGCGTCCTCCCGCCATCGGTTTTTCCTTCTGTTTGCGCTCTACCTTTTGATCGCGTTCTCTTTTTTCGCGGCCAACCGACCAGGGACAAAGGAAAGGATTTAGGACTTTTTTTTCCCCATTACCCTCTTCTTTTCCTTCGCGATAATGCGTTAACCGGCCGGGAGAGTTTGATCCTTACAGAGATGAAAGTGGGATTTTCATCCATTTTCTTCTTTCATCCTTTTTATACCGCCATAAAAATCGGTCGAAAACTTCAGCTCATTGGAATGTGTTAATATATTATACACTGTCTGGGCAATTACACACTGTTTTTGACGATCGATTAATCATTTTCATTATTAATTAACATGATGCAATATTATGTTTATACAATTGATCGAATTATCTTTCTTTTGATTTTATCGAAACACTCGAATAAGAATGAGCACGATTCTCTATCAGAATCCTTCAATTCTCGAGGAAATCTTCCCCCAGCCTTGTCCATTGAGGCGTCAATTAATCTTAATCACACTTAGCGTAATTACATTCTTTCGCCCAGTGGTCGCACACACGTCTCTATCCCTCATTCAGGAGTAACTAGGAACGGGATATAAGTGATTCCGAAGCATTCCCGGTCACTGCCGCTATCCCACCCTTCTTCAGGTTCGCCTGTCCTCCGCTTTCGCGCGAGGGTTCGTTCACATCCGTCTCTGTCGCGTATTTTTCTTACGTCGCCCTTTAGTCGGCCTTCCGGTCGACGTTGGGGCCGGCGAACCGTGCCCGGCGTGCGCGTATAGGGGTGGCCGCGTACATACATACATACATACACAGAACTCTCACAGGCACGCGTCGATGAGCAGAGCGGCCCTCCTATGACGTGAGATTAAATTCTAACGGGCCAGCTAGCTCTCCCCCACGACGTACATGCATTTTTCTTAGCTCGCCCGGTAAAGGACTACGTGCCTAAATTAATACTCACTCCTACGCGGCTCGTACACGCGCGCACACCCGCGCGCGTGTGTGTGTATACGCGGCCTTTTCGGCGCGGGAGACCGGCCGCTTAAGTATGGTTTACGGGGATGGAAACGGGGCGTATGTTAGAATATACACGAACGTGCACACACACACACACGTCCCGCGGAATACTCGTACCGCCATACGGGCATTTCGACCCCCCGTTGAATTTCTAGCGGCCATTATTTAGCACGCTTAGAACTTGCTGCCGTGGGGTAATGGCGCCCTTCCCCGGCCAGCACTCTCTGTGTGAGCGCCTCGTCCGGACGAGAGGCATCGTCGAACGTAAACGTAGACGAAGTAGACGACGACGGCGATGACGACGACATTGCCCGGGGGGTATATGTATACCCGGGCTCGAGAGAGCTGCCCCGGCTTGCTAGCAATCTGGGAATTCCTGTTACTTCTTTGCCCGTAATGAGTCGCTACCCCCCTCGCTCGATTGCCAAGAGGATAGTCCGCTTAGAGATGCACGAATGAATCGCCCGTTCTACGTTCCGAGTAATAATACGTAATTACAAAAGAAGTGGGCGAATTACGAGAGCTTTACGTCGGTCTTGTTTCGTGATAAACGGTGGAAATAATGTTGTGAATTAATTTTGTAATGACATTTTTATTTTGAGAATTTGGATTTTTAAATCGTTAATGAAACGAAAATAGTAATTTCACAGAATAAGAAAGTCGTTAAATATTGGAATTAGAAGAAAAATGCATAGAACCTTTTTTGTAGAGGATATTAAATCCTACAACTTTTATTTGAGGCATTTTTCGAAATTTTGATAAAAAGTTAAAAATACTTCTTTATTTATTAGTACACTTTTTGACAGAGTAAATCTACTGTTATTTCTTATGTAATGATTCAATTTATGAATCCAGGCTTTGGAGTCAACCAGCAGTGACATTGTGTAACAGTCTTTCAATTGATTACGTATTCTATGTCCAACGATAAAACGATTGCAATCAGTAAGATCGAATCAGTGTAAAGATGCACACAGCAATTGGTTTGTTACTCGTCTGCACTGTCACTGGTAAATACGCTTACAAGCAATTTTTATTATACATAGAATGATATAGAATTAATAGAAATGAAAGTAGTGCATGATATACTTTCAGAATACGGATTAATTATTTTTTTAATTCTATCATAATTGCACAGTAGGTGCATTAGATCATACAAAAGGTAACAAAAGTTCGCTAATTGAAAAATGCTCCGACGAGCTCTTCGAAGACTTGCATATGCTCGACGACGACGGTCACCCAGTGCTAGACAAGAATTACCCGGAGACTATGAATGAAACCGAGAAGCATTTACACGAACGCGTTTTGTTTTATCTCTCCACAAGGACGAAAAACACTTCTGAACAATTGTACTTGGACGACGTCGGCACGTTGGAAAAAAGCCAATTCGATCCAAATAAGGAAACGAAGTTCATCACGCACGGATGGTTCAGTTCTTGCAGCGTCGACGCTTGCCTACTGATTCGCGATGGTACGCACTGATATAAAAAACACTTGATTGATGATTTAAGACAATTTAACAAGACGTGTTTTCTCGAAGCATTTCTTCAACACGGCGATTACAACGTGATTCTGATCGACTGGAGCGCGATATCGAACAAGTCGTATCAGTGGTCCGCCAGCCGGGTCTTAATGGTCGCTCAATATGTTTCGAAAATGATCGATTTCCTAGTGACGCGAGGAATGAAACCGTCTAATGTGACCATCGTTGGCCATTCCCTGGGCGGCCACGTGGCCGGACTGTCGGCTCGCTACGCAAAGAGCAACGTCAATTACGTAGTCGGTGAGTGCACGTGCACCAATGGACCATTATTAATAATGCATCACTCGCTTCACCGACTCACGTTTCCATCATTTCGCATATCCCGCATTTTTCGTATATACATACATAAGTATAACAAATATTCCAAGGCATTCGACCATTAATTTACAATTCAATATGCTTCATTCATTTTCGTTACATTCTGAAGTATCAGATTTCGTTATAATTTAAGTGACGACATTTTGGAACTGTGAAGCTGTTTTGTTCTTTCGTAGCCTTGGATCCAGCGCGACCGAACTTTCTTTTCGTTAGCCCTGGCAATCGAGTATCCCGCGGTGACGCAAACTACGTAGAAATCATTCACACGAACGCTGGTCTGCTCGGCTACACTTATTCTATCGGCGACGCTGACTTCTATCCGAACGGTGGATCCCAACAGAACGGATGCGGGATCGCGGGCGTCGATATCAAGGGCACGTGTTCGCATTCTCGCGCGTATGAGTATTACGCGGAATCCATCAACAGTGATCTAGGTTTCGTGGGGAGGAAGTGTGGAACTTATAAAGATTTCCAGATCGACAAGTGCGAATTGAATAATACTGCTGTTATGGGAGGGGTCACTCCGAAAATTAACGTCACTGGCAATTATTATCTGAACACGCTTGCCAAAGCACCGTTTGCCAAAGGTAGAAGTTAATTTCATTAATCTTATATTAAAAAAGGGAGACATTTATTTTTTACTCTAAATAAAAATTGTATTCTTCAATAATTAAAATATCGTGAACTATTTAAAAACTTTAATGAGAATGTGAATTACAATGGGAATTATTACCTGAACACGCTTGCCAAAGCACCGTTTGCCAAAGGTAGAAGTTAATTTCATTAATGTTATATTAAAAAAGGGAGACATTTATTTTTTACTCTAAATAAAAATTGTATTCTTTAATAATTAAAATATCGTGAAATATTTAAAAATTTTAATGAGAATGTGAATTACAATGGGAATAAAAGATAAAGGGATTGAATCGTGTGAAACGATGGAAACTGCTCGGCCATAGGAAACTAGCCAGAGCTTCTAATCGTGATGGCTGCACATCTGCCTCCTTATTTCCTACCCCCTTTTTCCAGGGACTGTACCGCTCCGGTGGACTTAGATTTAGGGGCTGCTAGTTGGGGGTAGTTCGCGGGGGGCGACGAGCGGTGGTGCGAGCCGAAGGGATAGAAGAGGGGCGAGGGTATATGGGGGTCGGCGAAGAGGGAGGGTCGAGTTGGTTCACATTTACATAGCGGACCCGGCAGGACTAGATGACTAGGCGGTGGGATATTAAGAGGGAGAAAGGGGGTAGGTGGTGGCAATTCTGGCAACATGGCCGCGACCGAGCCGCGCGACGTACACCAAGTGAGTTCCGGGAAATGGTATTCTCCGGGGTGTGGGTGAGACTAGATTTCCTATGCTAGAACGGCGGCGTCACCTTCCCGCCTCGCCCGGGTCGGCCCACCCCACCGAAACCGTCTGCTTAGACGCGATTCTCGGACCCGGCTTTATTCGATTATTAAGGACCGCTATTGGATTAAGCGCGATTCCGCGACTGATTTCGCGCCCTGTTCCACCCGCCCCGTTCTAATCCGCCGCCTCCCACGCTGTTTTTCGCTGACATATCCTGCGCGGCGTTCGACCTGGGCTCGACCGGGCCAGCACGCTTCGCAGCCCTCGGCTTTCCGTCCGATGGAGAACCGAGACGAGATGAGAGCAATTAGATCCGTGATCGGGGGTGAAACGAAGACAATCGAGTAAGAACGCCATTACGTCCGTGTCCGGCGGGATATCTTGGTTGAAAAAGCGCGGCCGGGCAACGGGAGACTCATCCGGAAGAAGAAACGAAGGGTCGGCGAGCAAGAACACGGGGAGAAAAGAATTTAATCTCCTCGCGGCAGAATATTGCGGAGGATCTTTCGTGGCTTTTAATAGGATTCATTTTTCACGTTCTCGTGAGTGATTAACCATCACGGCTCGGTTCTCGCTTCCTTCGTGACCGTCCTTTTTTTCCCCGGGATAAGATCTTACTCCGCAAAGTTTAAACGGCCCCACGGAAATGGATTCTTTTTCCACCTTGGTACTCCTCGTTCCCCCGCGTTAATACGCGCTGAGAGATTAAACTCTAAGAAATTTTCTCCACGTACAGGTTGAAGTATGAATCCCGGGGGCGAGGAAATCCTATCATGTGCCAGCCCCGGTGACGAATAAACAAATGACCCTTTTACCACCCCGAAAGAATCCGGTCCTGTCCTTGACAGTCTAATCCCGCGATATTGTAACAAGGATCATTGGGAAGAAAGGCGGCCGGTTAATCCACGTGACTCTTAACTTGTCCGATCAGAACTGCGGAACTTGAAGGCAGCGGGCTTAGTTCTAATTTAAGGGTGGAAGTGAAAACCACCCTTGCCGGCGCTAATTTAAGGCTGCCGCTGCCCGCTCATTTGTTTTAACCGCTCTCCCGCGGGAGACTCGGTGTCGAGGGTGGAGAGGACGATGTACGGGGACGGGGAAGGAAGCGGGCGGAGGAGAATGGCCGCGGCCGGTCGCGGGGGTGGATAAAACGTGGTTTAGTTTAGTTGCAATTCGCGCTCGGAGCACCGGCTGAACAACGGGTTTTAGCCCGGCTTCCAAGAATGCCAACCGGGTTACCCTTGTTCCGTTATATGTTCATTTCGCTCGCCGCGGCGAGCTTTCAAGTTTAGCTTCTTTTCAGTATCATTCGGTCAAGGCCGTTTTAAAACGCGCCAGACTGCGTCGCACTTAGCTACAATCCCCGACGTTTTTAATACACTCCTGTTAATAGATACTAATTCGGTATTTTCACGAAATTCCATGAGAATATTTTTACGTAACAGAAACATCGAGATCGATTATTGATTATAGAATCTAATTATATATAATTTTATTTGTAAGTTAGTATATAATTTTAATATAATTATAAAGAAATTCGATATTCTATAAGTATTTATATATATATTTATGCCGTTTGTAAAAATCACTTNCGAATATTTTAACGTAACAGAAACATCGAGATCGATTATTGATTATAGAATCTAATTATATATAATTTTATTTGTAATTTAGTATATAATTTTAATATAATTATAAAGAAATTCTCTATTCTATAAGTATTTATAGTATATATATTTATGCCGTTTGTAAAAATTACTTAATTTCTCTAAATATAACCACAAAAAGTACATATGGAATATTGTAATATATAATTTTAATATAATTATAAAGAAATTCTCTATTCTATAAGTATTTATATATATATTTATGCCGTTTGTAAAAATCACTTAATTTCTCTAACTATAACCACAAAAAGTACATGTGGAATACTTAATTTTCGCGAATAAAACTATATGATATAACTTGAGACTGAAGAGTATGTATAATGCTAATGCAGCTGGGTATCTGATCTCGTTAAGTTTCGTATCAATTGCTTTGCGCGCTGATCAACAATCTTTTGCGATAAATCGACAGCCGGGAGTGAGTCGCAAAACGAAAGCGAGAAGAGTTAAACCGACAGATACACGGGTGAGACGTTAAAGGAGAGAGCGCGCTGTTAATAAATCGGTAAATCGCGAGTTAATTCCGTTACGTCGCGTCGGGGTAATTCTGAGCGATTTGTCGGGGCAAAAAAGAGGAGGAAAGACCGGGTGCGCGTTGCTCGCAGAAAAAGAAGAAGGCAGAGAGAGAAAGAGAGAGAGAGAGGAGGAGGACGGGAGCGAGAGAGGAGGACGAGGAGAGACGGCAGGTTGCAAGAATGCCGGTGAAAGCAGCTTTAAAGCAATCTCGACGAACGGAGCAAAAAGAACGCGAGCGAGACCGCTCGGCGTGGGTGACGAAATAAAAGAAATAGGGGAAAAAAAACGAAGGAGAGCGAGAGAGGAGAGGGGGCCGGGGGCGGAGAGGGAAAGCGGAGATCGAAGAATTCGATAAACCTTCAAACCGACTGGCTTGTTTAAATTCGGATACCGGATCACGCTGTTGATGGCTTTTTCGTATCGGGAAATATTATTTGATGAAACTTTAATCGAATGTCCCGGCATTAGGTAAACGGTAAAACGCGGGATTGCGGCGACATAAATTACTTAAAACACCGGCTAGAATGAAAATCGCGGAGTTTATTAATTACTCTGATTCACGCGATTGATCGAGTGGCCCGCGTGTCGCGCGTAATTACCAATTAATTCGCGCCGGTTACATTCAGTAAGTGATAATTTAAAAATAACTGGATAAATATTGCCCGGTCGTTTCAATTACTCCAGCGTAGGAACGAAGCGTCGCATCGTAGGAATTAATGAGCGAAGCGAAAATAGAAGGATGAATGCCGCGCGATTATATTGATTGTTAACAGTCCCGTTCGCGTTTCCTAACGCGGAGAATGCTATCGCGAGTCCTCGTAGTCAGAAAGGGAGCACAGCACGTACCTATCTAGAAGCGGCGAGGTCCGTCCTTGGAAAAAGCAAGCGCGCGAGGATCGCAGCCGGCGATACAGTTCCTTGCACACACATCGGCCTGGCGGACTCTTTGTGACGGTGTCCTCAAAGAGATCGGTCTCGCGGGTGTCCCTTCCTGTGTCCCCGGCCTCGGAAATGTCTCCGCCGTGCCGCGTCTCATCTCTTTGCCGCGGACTCGCGTTGACGCGCGTTACAAACCGACCGCGGCTGACTGAAAGCAGACGCGGCTACCCCCCAAAGCCGATCGCGAGGACCACGTGAATCTCTGCCGAATCTGAATATCAAAGGAGAGGCTTCCTGGCCGAGCCGGAAAACCTGAATGACGGCTGGGGGTCCTCGCCGGACCAGGTGGGGTCCGCACCGGTTCATCTGGTTCATTCCGAAAAACTGGATCGTTCTGATCTGACGGTTCGTGTTACCGATCTCTGAGCTAGCGCAGCATCCCTCGTGGCGGTCCACCGGCAAGGAAACTAGTTCCGGGCGAAAACGAGTCGCGTGCAACCGTCGCCGCGTCGTGGTGGTCCATTCAGGAGGAACTCGTTCCGCGGAATATTCGTTGGTCCAGTCGGATGGGAACGATTCTGAATGCTTCGCCGGAAGGATAGTCTCAACCGTTTTTCGAGATAATTCGCACACGCGAGGGTCATCGCATTGTCCGTTGGGGAGCTCCTGCTATGCATTTGAATATGAAAGGATGCTGATACATACAATTTTTTAGATATCTTCGTTCTGCCTCAGGTTCTTTCACTCTTACATCAATTTTCCACAAATTAAAGAGGAAAGGGGAAGCATCGACGTTACAGATAGATAAAATTTTTCGAATCATGGGAAGAAAATTTCTAAGCCTTAAGAAAATAATTCTTAATTTTCATTTTATATTGACTACGTTCGGAAGACGTGGAACGTTGAATATTAGAGGAACATCAGCGACGTGCTCGCAGTTCCGTCACAATAACGGTACAATAACAACAACAACAACGACAAAACAACCAGCGACGAGCATCGTGGTGATTTCCCGTTAAAAAAAAAGCTTCGCTGAAGCGACACACCGCCACTTTCGCGTGTATCAAATATACAACGTGACAATGCATATCCATGGAGAGACAGCGACGCTGCGCGGTGACGTGGCGGTGGTAGTGACGAGTGAAAATAAAAAAATGGGGGAAGGAATAAAAAAAAAAAAATACGTAAAAATGCCGGCAGCTTCTCGGGAGCGGACGCCTGCGTCCCGAGAGCGTCAGAACGGATCGACGTACGTGACCGGCGCCGCGGCAGTGCAAATAAAGGCGATACACCTGGCCTTATCCGGGGAAACGATAAAAAGGAACGAGCGCGGCGTGGCCGGCGACCAGTTATTGGATAGCGAGAGGTCAACCCGCCGCAAATGGTTAATAAACCTCGCGGAGGACGAGGATCGGCCATAAGACACACATGGGGGGTGGTTAAGGTTGGCGTTAATGATGCCCGCATGCCCACGTGTTCGTTACTCTCTCTTTCTACAAAATAAATGCCGCTCCCATTACTTTCTTCCAATACCGTTTACATCCCGTTCTTCCCCGTCTAATATTTAAAGTCTTTAATGACGTAAACTACTAAGCAATTATGCATCGCGTGACTCATTTATTCATGGGTTCCCTTGCTCTATGGAAATTCTAATTATCAGCCATTTTAGCCGTAGTTATTCTTCTTGAATCAGGGTATCTTATAAAATATTCATTTTCCAATCTAGTCGCCCGAATTCACTACTTTCCATTAATACATATTAAATTAGGGAGATCAATGAACTGACTCATTAATAAAGATTCGTTTTCCGTCGCTCGGATTATACAAAGACAGGGTATCGTAATTGATAATGCACAAGTAGCTACAGTTAGGTTTGTTTGAGATGTAGAATCGTCGAGGAAAGAGGTATGATAATGCGCGGAGTAGAAATGTCGCGTGAATCATGCGAGGGGTGTTCGCGGCGACTAGGAAAACCAGTGCACGCAAGTGTCTATTATTTGTAAATGGTATTATTTTATTTCCATCGCGCAAATCCATTTGTATCCATTTCGCGTGGGACACCACGTATTGCGAATTGTAACCGCTTGAACAAGATGCGGCTGGCACGTGAATCTGAATTTTTTTTGTTTTCTCCTCTCGCTCTCTCTCTCTCTCTCGTTCTCGGTCGTTCCCGTTCGTCCCCCCACCACGCGTGTATTTTTTTTTTTTTTGTTCGATTTCAATACATCCTACATCGAGTGCACAGCAGGAATAATTGTTGTATAGCCAGTTTCGGCAAGCGTTTGCGTGAAAAAGCGAAATTCGAGGGGTTTCCCATAAAACGTCACGAATATTTGAAAAATATTAAGATGCTTTTTTATGTCCTTTTACCGCGATCGCGCGCTCACGTTGCTCGAACCGTGTTGCCGGTAGAATAACGAGGAAAAAAACACCCTTTCGAAAATCCAACTGCCGGCGAAATGGTTCGATCGATTTCATTTCCTAAATTATTTTATGATTGCCGCAACGAGCTGCGAAGTTTCATACCTCCTAGAAGAAAAGATCAGCGACGAAAGAATACGAAGAGTATTGATTAATTAATTTCTAATGAGGTATTAAAATTCTCATAATTATTTTTCATAATATAAGCCATGTTTCTTCTAATAATTGATAGTCGATGAATGAAAGACAATTTAAATAACATAAATTGAAGGAACTGGGAAAGAAAATATATTTTGTAAAATGCTACGATCGACCACTGACGAGTGAGATTAGACGGGGTCGGTTCCGGGGGTTGCTGCAGTCGGGGCGAACGTACGAGTGAATAACCGCGTGGAACTCGAGTGATTTATGTTAATTCATGTTAAATTACTTCGTTCCGCAAACGCAGCGCGGACCCTTTTTTAAACAGAACCGAGCCAAGTTCAGTCGCAACCTAGTAGATTGTTTCAGAGAAAATAAAGAATGACAGGATACCATTCAACTATTTCTAATTTGAATAGAATTCCTGAAGAACGAAATTTATCGCACAAGTTCCTAGTTTCTAATAATAATTATTATTTTATATCTCAAGTATTTAAAAATCGAAAAGGATTCGAAATAAAAGGTTTTAGACATTTTCCAAATTGCCGAGAGATTGGCCTACGAACCGCAATTCGATAATGCTCGCTCAAGGGAATATTTCATAATCTTCATGATCATTAGTCTCGCCTCTTTTTTTTACGGAGGGTAAGAGAGAACCAGGGAGCGATTCCATAAATTTCGTGGGGATTTAAAATTACGCCAGTCGAACGGAAGGATAAGGAGGAGAAGCGAGATATATCTTCTGCGTTGGACGCATTCCGGATTTCCCCTATTAATACCAAACTTTCCCTGCTGCAAGACTTTTTCCCTTTTGTTGTTACCTTATCATCAATCACAGCTTCTCCTCTCTCCGAATCTTTTTAAAAATTGGCCAATCGAAAACGAAGGAAGTGACTTATAAATAACAATCTAGCGGATATTTTCGTTTCGAATGTTACCTCTGCTTACATACGGACGGTATCGATTTAACGAAACGAAATTTTAGTGAAAGTGTTGATCCGGAGAATGAAATTCTTTGTATAATTCATCGGGAACAACTGTTCGCGACAAAAAGCGGCGCGCGTATTAATTTAATCGGCGGCATCGCGGTCAATTTATGTTTTATTCCGCGATTAATTAAAAAGATAATTTCGCCCGTTGTAATATTCGCGTCGGGCCCGAATATTCCTGACGATGAAATAAATCAATTCAACAGGTAAATGTCTTTAATAATTAACAGGCGTTGCGTTCGCCGGGTTAGCGCGGGGGCGGCGCGGGCGGCAAAAACAAATTCTTTGGTGGCCGCGCGCAATCTGTCCCGGGCGCGACGATAAGAGGGGAATGTAAAAAGCGAAAATTAATCTGTAATTACGGCGGCCGGCGCGGCGGCGGCGGGGAGAGGGGGCAGGAGGTCGGGTTTCGAAAACGTTTACACCGGTACGACACGGGGCAAAAGCCTGTTTGAAACCGAGCCAACAATGCGGCCGGCGTGCACGCGCGTAAGGATGCGACGACCAATATTTATATTTTTCGGTTTTAATGGAAATTCATGTCGTGCCCGTCGAGCAGCGCCAGGCCAATCGTGGATTAACGATTTGTATTAACCAAATGTAACGGCCGCCGCTTTATTTCCACAGATATTCCGTACAAATAGACACGCGTAATCATTGGATACACAGAGACCGCGGGGTACCTATAATATATTTACATTTTGATAAACCTCTTAACGGCCGGTAAGCTCTTCAAACGTGTAATAACTTGTAGCATCTCGTTCGACGGAGGAGAGAAAAAAAATAGCGGATCGATCCGCCGGCATCGACTTGTTATACTTGGCACAAAAAAAAAGGAAGGAATCAAATGAAATGGAATAAAATAAAATAAACAGATAGATGAGACCGACTGTTTTTTATTGGTCTCTCAGGATCCGGCGAAATGCGCCACGGAAATTTATCGTTTCCACTCTTGACGGTGAAATAAAAGGAAATGGATGTTTCCTACATGCATTACAAATATGTAACGCACGAATTGGTGCTATAAGTTTGCCGCGCGCATCGGACACTTGGGACCGATGGAAAAAAAAATGTTTTTTGCCGTTGATTGAACGAAATCATACACCGTGATTCTTCGTTTCCCATTTACAATGGAAATAATATATATTTCTCGCTGCTTTATACGTAAACGTGTCCGATTAATAAAATGTGCACAGGATATAATAATAGGTATCGAACAGAGTCGCTTTTAAAATATTCTAACGTTGCCAATGTTTGAATATATCGAAGGTATTACAAAAATATATCATCGTGCAGGCAATATTTTGATCAGCTCCAATTTACCTCTAATTGCCGGAGTTTTATCAAACAGATCGTCAGACTTCAATCACGTGTAACAATATGCACGTCATGAGATAAGGCCCAACATGTTTGACGTCCCGAAAATTGGTCGCGGAGTGACAAAACAAGACACCTGCCTTCAACAAGGGGATCAAATAAAAAAAATCCGCAACACGCGCAGTTCTTCTCGTCACACTAGCCTTTTTTATATTCGACGCATCTCGACCTCACTCGAAAGGATATAATAATAGTTATCGAACAGAGTCGCTTTTAAAATATTCTAACATTGCCAATGCTTGAATATATCGAAGGTATTACAAAAATATATCATCGTGCAGGCAATATTTTGATCAGCTCCAATTTACCTCTAATTGTTTTATCAAACAGAATGTCAGACTTCAATCAAGTGTAACAATATGCGCATCAGGAGATAAGGCCCAACATGTTTGACGTCCCGAAAATTGGTCGCGGAGTGACAAAGCAAGACACCTGCCTTCAACAAGGGGATCAAATAAAAAAAAAATCCGCAACACGCGCAGTTCTTCTCGTCACACTAGCCTTTTTTATATTCGACGCCTCTCGTCCCCACTCGAAACCGAAAAATATTCGATCGACCGTCCAGCGGAGAGAAAAACAGACGGAAAGGGCGAGGGGCAGAGCGAGAGGGCGGCGCGGGGCGCGCGCGGGTCCGAGAAAGTTGAAACTATCGTAGGCTAGCGCGGCTCGCATAAAAGAGGAGGGGAAAAAAAGTAGGGAAAGCTCGCGATAAACCTCTCCCTGCGGCGCGGCGTGTCGTGTCCATTTTGCGTTCCGCGTTCACCGCGCGGCTCTTTTCCGTTTAGCGGTGTAACCGTTGCGTCGCGTCGATGTAAACCTGTAACGTCACGCGCCGCTGCAGCGCGCCTCGCGTTCGCGGCTTGCTCCGCTGTAACTGGGCGCCGCGGCCGGACCGCAATATGATGAACGATGAATAATAAACGCCGCTGACGATGAACAACAAAACGGCGCGAAGTATACCGCAAATAATAATTGGCCGCCCCCCTTCGACCGTGTCCGGCGACCAACCGGAAGTACCGCGCGAAACGCTGGCAAGACCTGATCGACGATTTCCCAGGAATCATTCGCGCCTAATCAAAATTCATTAGCCCCGATGATTCCACGGAACGCAAACGCGGCGCGTTCCTGTGTAAATGGTTTTTTAGGATCCCTTTTTTACTACAGCAGATTTGATAATAATGGAAACACATTTGGAGTATAATAAAAGATCTCGGGGTGAAAAAGTGTTTTAATATAGGAGCAAGGTTTTTATCAAGTAACACAATCCCTTAAATCTGATCCGGACAGGATTCGATTATCGGAAAACATTTTTGTCACTTTCCTCCGGTAGATTAAGGTTGAACGTTATACCTGCCGGTATCGAGGCTGTTTTTGCTCTTTTTAAGGGATGAACGGGAACGCGGCCGAGGCAAGTGGAGAAGGTTTTCTGGGTTTATGGTAAACGGGCGCTGCTTCGAGGGTCGAGGTTCCTACGCTTGAGATCGGGAAAAATCGCGCAAAGCGAAAGAATTCACGCGGTCAGTAATCGTCCCCCGCAGTATTTAACCCACTGCCTCGGAGTGATAACTCCGTTTGCTTTGACCAGCACCTTTTTTGATTCCCTTCAAATATTTACCGCACGCGGATTCGTTTAAACTAACTTCTTGCGGAAATTAATTATTTAAGCGGTATGAAAAGTAAACATTGCGAAGTAGCATATTAATTAGGAGTATTTTTCAAAGAATTCTTCATTCAATTATGAACGTACTCTTTCTCTACGACTAAAACCTTCAACCTTGAAAGTCGCGGTTTAAAAAGAGAAATAGCACAATTTTCTCCGAGATCTCTCGCCGGTTCCTCCTTCGTTTCCCCGGTTTCTAACTATCGGGTCCACCGCGGCGGGCAAAGGCAGCAAAGGCACGGCTCGCGAAGGAGAACCGGGGAAATAGTAGTGCTCGATGGAACGAGTTAGTGGAAACAGTAGAAACGGCAGAAAATAAGGACGGACGGAGGGTAGCGAAACGAGAGGAGAAGAGAGGCAACACACGGTCGGTGAACCAATCGCATGCTGCGCCTGACGACCGGCCAGCCGACTACTATACTGCACCGTTGCGACCATTTCAGTTTCCTACTACAACGTTCTCTCGCCCTCTTTCCCTTTCTCTCGGTCGCGTTCCATCCAGCTTTCCCCGGCTCTTTCCCTCTTTCCCGGCTCCCTCCTCGTCGCACCGACGATACTATCGTTTCTCTATCTATCTATATTACATTTCGTCTCGCTCCCTCGAAATTCCGCGTCCTCCTTCCACCCCCGACGTGTCCTGTGTCCGGTGTTCGCTCGACCAGCTCTCTCTCTCTCTCTCTCTCTCTCTTTCTCTCTCATTCGCTCACTCACTTCCTCCCTTTCGTTTTCCTACGTCCAGCTTCCTCTCCGTCATTCCCGTTTCGTTCGCTCGCTCCGGCTCGCTCCCGCTTCCACGGACCGACGAAGCACCGGGCCGATTTTGCATTTAAATTTGGTAAATTTGCCGGAGTTGGCAAATGAGCTGTGGGCATGGTGTCTAATACTCGCGCACGAGCACGACCGCCGATACACTGCGTCTAATGCCTCTGGAGAGGGTACGCGTGTATGCACGTGTGTGTCCGTACAGTCGTCGGCAAAACTGGCCGAGGTCACGCGCCACTCGGGGGTAAAAAGGTCAGAGGGTAGAGCGGCACGGGAAAAAAAACGAGTGCCGAACGCGATCGAACGAAGCAACAGGGGGACGCGGCACGAGCCGTCCTAAAGATCGGAATCTCACGGTATATAGTTTAATAAGTATACGTTTTCCTATGACGATCGACGAAGAGGTATAGAAAATGGTAATTAATCGCCTCTTCCATTATATTAATTAATGCAGAGGCTCGAGACGGTTGATATTTAATCAAAATTAGTTCTACAGATTTGATAGTTGTGACAGAGTTCGTCGATCGATCAATTTTAATGTCGTAAGCCTAGTTTGCGAGCCGGACTCGGTTAGGTTTTCCACCCTACGGCTTTATGTCAGTTAGGAAGTAGTTAACAGAGAAATTTAATTCACGCTCCCGCCGATCGGCCGTTAACCGAGCAACGTGTTAAGTCAGCGTCGTTAAAAAAAAAAAGAGAGTGGCACGCTTCTGTCGCCCGGACACGTGTTAACAAATCGATTCCATAAAATATTATGGATGTTTACAAAAAAAAAGCTCGGCAAAATAGAGAAGCGCGGCCGGGAGCGGGACAGAGACGAGGAAAGAGACAACAAGGATGCACGGATCGAGCAGTCCAAAAAAAAAAAAAAAAACGAAAGCGATTTCATCGTGAGTTTCATTCATTTTTTTCCCCACCTGCGATCTCTCCCTCTCGTCAGCCTTTTTTTATTCGTTGTTCCTTGTGGCGTGCTGTGAACTGCGTGCCGATAAGCTGACAAAATTCGGGCAACCCTCGCCCGGAACCCTACGGTTTCGTCGCCGACTGTACGCACCCACACGTAGAAAATAGTGCATAGGAAATGCAAACGTGTAGCGGAGAAGTTCGGACAGGCACCCTCTAATTTCACCCCGCAGAGGGCACCACCCTGTCACGCCTGTACGTGTCTGTCCATGTTGTAAAGTTGCGTTCCATTTCCATCGTACAGTCCTCTTTCCAAATTCGACCGGAACAACGCCCGGGAAGGGTTGCCGGTGGTCGGGGGGCCATGCGGCTAGATCGGTGCGGTTTCCGGCTCGTCGCTGAAAACTTTTTGCATAGTTTCATGCCGATCCCAGGTCCGCCGCGCGCCCCGCGCCGCTCGATGTCCACCGCAAGTGGAAGGAAAAGTCTCTTGGAACCTGATTGTCCTCGTTACCAAATTTCCTAATGTTCGCCATTAGAAAATTACTCTCACGTTCGCTGTTCTTTTATTACCTTCGGTGCTTACGGTTCGGTTCGATGCTTTTCCAATACTTTTTTAAGAATAGGTAAATTTCAACATCGATGAGTAGTTAAAAATTGCAGATTTTTTCGTGCAACTCAAAGTACAATGAGGGCCATTCTAATCTAGCAAACCAGCTTTAGAAATTGAAGAAAATTAGGATATAGTCGTGTTACAACGTGCGGATGTCGTTCGCGTGAAAAACGAGGCACGGAACTGGTATGGGTTGGCCGGTGGACGATGGAAATTCTCGGATCATTAGAGGCGGTTCTCGCGGTCGCCTCCTACGTAGCGTCGCATTAATTCGCAAACGTCTGGCCAACATTTGAATGAAGCGAAAGAAAAGTGGCGGATAAACACTCTACGCGGACGTGTGCGCGCGTGTAGGGGAAAAAGCTCGCGACCCGCGGCGCGGGCGGGGGACGGCTGGTGACGTTAGCGAGAATTTCAGTCGGCTGTCTCCCTATTTCTGTCTCTTCGCGCCGCTCTATCTCGTAATTAAAGAGTTCTGCGCGTAATATCTGAAAACATAGAGAAAAATTCAGAGACGAACGACGGGCTATGCGGAACTCACGTCAACGCCGGGCAGACAGCTGAATAAATAAAGAGAGAGAATTTTCATGTTATTATTTTTTACGTATTTCCTTCCCCCCTTCATTTTCTTCTTTTTGCTTCGTTCCAAAGATTCGATCGGTCGTTTTATTTCGCTTGCGATTTAGAGATTGGTTCGTCGAACCTTCGCAGGGGATGAAAGAGGGTAAGGGTTTCAAATAAGGGTTCTTGTTTGCTCGCAGCTTGATTTACCCCATTTTCTTACCGCTGGCTGTTGCCAGGACAATGAAAAGAATGGAATCAATTCGATTATCTGCCTGTACGTTCTACCTTTGATCTTTTTCATTTGCAATTCGAATCTCTGCTCAAAAATCGAAATTTTTAAGTGGGAACAGAATGAAGCGTAACGAAATGCAGTTCATAACGTGAAAGGGAAACAGAGCGTGCTGTTTTAAGTAATTGTTGCTCGATATGCAATCTCACTCGGTCACAAGAAATCGCGTTCGGCTCATTGTCGATTTTGATAAGAGGAATGAACGATTGATAAACAAAGAGTTGTTAACACAACCGTACGTTTTTAATGGGACAACGTACAAAGTAAACACGTCAAAGTTTATGCGTCTCTCCCTTTATCTCGTTACTACAATGCTTTAAACGCGTGTATTTTGATTACTCGGAAATTCATTATTTCCATCGTCCTCGGTAAACGCGGCTACTTAAAAGACTAAATAAATTTAACGTCCGGCAACAAACAAAAGAATTTGAAAGGCGAATAAATTCAAAAGTAAAACGAGTCCGAAAAGATCAAAGCTCCGATTTTACAATGTATAACCAGTTTTTCGTGTTTATTTCCATGTTTCTCATTGATTTCTTTGAAAACCGCGCTTTTGTGCGGCGCTCGGCTTCGTCAACTGGCTGATCAGAAAAATCGAACGCCGGCTCCCCGGTCCGAAAATGAAATGGTCCGTGACNCTATAACCAGTTTTTCGTGTTTATTTCCATGTTTCTCATTGATTTCTTTGAAAACCGCGCTTTTGTGCGGCGCTCGGCTTCATCAACTGCCTGAGAAAAATCGAACGCCGGCTCCCCGGTCCGAAAATGAAATGGTCCGTGACGAGAGCCGAATTATCACGACCGATTAGGGGTGGAGTAAGACGGGCGCGCTTTAATCTCACAAAGTACTCGTCCATTTCAAATTCCGTTCGAACGCGAACAGCCTCCGCCTCTTTATACGATCATCATTTCGAGCACAAATCCGAACGTAAACGTCATACAGAACGGATTTCATACTAAAAATATTACATTCATGTTCGAAACAGCGTTCTCAAAAAACTCTCTAACGAATCAAACCTTTACATCTCGAGGTCCGGGAGAAATGAGACGAATACGCGAAATGAAATTTGTCACGCATTAGACTTCGCGTTTCGAAAGACTCAAAAGGACCAGTTCCTGATGAGACGCTGGTCCGCGTCGTAAATTGCCAGCATCCGTACAAAGACGCGGGGCCACAGTCGTAGGCTGACGAACCGCGTCACCTAACCCCCCTTCCCGCACCCCTTTTCTCCCCTTATAAACAGCCAAGCCTATCTCGTTCTCTCGCAAAGCACTATATCTTGGTCTCGGTCCAACCNTTTATAAACAGCCAAGCCTATCTCGTTCTCTCGCAAAGCACTATATCTTGGTCTCAGTCCAACCCGCGGCCGCGGAACACGCGGCTATTTTTCCTGTGACGGTGCGCACCATCATTTTTGCTGTTCCGAGGCTCGAACAGCGTCGCGGCTCGGCGCGGCACGTAACGCTACGCGACGTAACGTAATACGGAGAAATAATAGGTTGATGAGGGGGATGAACGTGGTTACACGTGGAGGGAGGGGGGGGGCGGGGGGTGCACCCGGGAGGGTGGCAGCGGAGAGAGGCGGCCACGGGGAGACACGGGGCTTGGCCGAGGCACGGACCGAGCTCTCCGGCGCGGGGGGTGGCGCGGCGTCCTGTTCATTATGCAACGACGCGACTGTATCCCCCCGGTGGTGGTGCGGTGGTACAACGAGTGCCGGTTCTCTGTTGCACCGCGCGGACCGGCACCGCGCAAAGTACAATCGGGAGGCCCCCGTGGTTAATGAGTCGACCGAACAAAGCGAAAAACCGTCCATTAAATAATACGCGATGCAACGTCGGACGTTGGCTGGATGTGCGCGCGGACCCGACCGAAACCGGGATCTCCCCCTTTTCCTGCAATGTTCGCTGCGCTTGTTGCATCCGCGGACTCTCTGTCCGTGCATCGCAGTCGATGCCGCGGGTGGGTGTCCGAGAGAAATCGGTTCGGGAGAGAGCAGCCGGGAACGTCGTCGACGGCCGTTGCCGGACGGACCGGGCTAAACAGGCTCTGTTGGTCGATACGCGTTCGCGATAACGAAGAACGAAGGACGTATTTGATGCGAAAAGATTAGGCGGATTTGAATTGGGAACATTTGAGAAATGAGTTTAGGTCGCGTTTGCGTTTAGTCGGGCGCGTGGAGATCAAATTCCGGTATCAGAGATAGTAAAGTAACAAGTTTAATTGCTTGGGTATAATTAGAGATTGTTATATGAACATACTTTCGCGGGGGAACGAGTCCTTATCTCTTCCTATCGAATTCCTATAATAACGCCAAGCAAACAGTAGAATTTGAACAATTCGAGTACGACGGTCAAATCCGCTTCCAGCCTGGCTAACGAAATTTACGATGTTTTAACGCGATTAAAATATTCTATGGAATTCCTTACGTTGAACGGTGATAAAAATTAAACGGGGAAACGAATGTTTCGTTAATTGTTTCACTTTCTGACTGCCATTACGGCAGATTTATTCATTCTCTCGGTACATGTTAATTCAGTGGCTTCTCGCCGCTCCTCCCTTGACGGAGGTCCTTCCGCTATCTAAAGATTTTCGATATTAAACACCGGATATTTTATACGTAATTACGCGTAACCGATCACCCTCGATTATTAACGATTTAATGCAATTTATTAATACGGCCGCTCTCTTACACAATAACCAGAGGAAAAAGGCTCCGTCAATTACAATTAACCTTTACCTTTTGTGCGATCGTGTGACAACACGTAAGTACAGGAAATAATGGAATCCGTTTCCATCGACTGTTCTTTTCCGTCCTTTGATTTCACATCTGCTTCTGCGATCTATTTGATGTGCCCATAAGTATCACTGATTTCCATTGAAACATTTCCGGATATTATGAAACTGTATCAGTTTCCAGTTGAATATAATACAACGTACTTTTCGATAAGAAATCCTTGTATTCATTTCTAGCTTTAGTAATGCTAAATAATCGCCAGAATTTAGCGGAATAAAATTAGAACGCTCAAAATTTGACATTTGCTGACGCCTTTTTGTTCAAACACCGGACCACACGGTGAACAATATGTATGACATGAATGACAATTTATTCTCGCGTGAAATTTACACACGGATTGACGAAAAGCGAGAAAAAGACGAGTGCTGAGAGGACGCCATTCACGTTCGTGGGCGCGTGGGTCTCATCGTCGGTTCGGGGCGAGAGCGGAGCTCGGGCGAGAGCTAACGCACCCTGCATTTTATCTAAACTTTCATCTAACCTCCCCTAGTCATCTAATCGCGGCACACCCCACCACCGCTGTTTTCTATGAAAGGGCCAAGGAATCGGAGTGGGGCTGCTCCGGCCTGGTGGGGAAACTTCCACACATGCAGCTGCGACCGTAAGGGTGTACGGAGGGGGTAACAACCCTTAATAAACGCGCACTCGAAGACAGCGCTGCGCCTCGCAGAACAGCATTAGAAAATGTTAGAGGTTCTCGATTTTAATGTCTCAGATTTTTTCACGTCGCATTTTATTGTGAACCCTTTCGATTGCAAAGAACTTTGCAATCTATGCATTCAGATTTTGCAAAAATCCTTGCAATTCTTTCTATAAAATATAAGGAGCAGAACAGCATTAGAAAATGTTAGAGGTTTTCGATTTTAATGTCTCAGATTTTTTCACGTCGCATTTTATTGTGAACCCTTTCGATTGCAAAGAACTTTGCAATCTATGCATTCAAATTTTGCAAAAATCCTTGCAATTCTTTCTATAAAATATAAGAAGCAGAACAGCATTAGAAAATGTTAGAGGTTTTCGATTTTAATGTCTCAGATTTTTTCAGATCGCATTTTATTGTGAACCCTTTCGATTGCAAAGAACTTTGCAATCTATGCATTCACATTTGACAAAAGTCCTTGCAATTCTTTCTATAAAAATGTCAAGAAGCTTCTTTGATCTCAATAATAACGTTATATAACAAAAGGAATGATTGTAGCATATTTATGAGTTATCAAGTGACCCGTTAAAGACGAATGATCATTGGAAAGGGCGATTACCTTCGGGGTAAAACGAATCGTTTATTTCCTGTCTCGAGAACCGGTCGCAGCGGCCTGACCAGAGATTTGCATCCCCTATCTCGAGACCGGAGTCGTGTCCGATGTCACGAGGAATGAAAGCTCATTCTCTTGCGAGACTTCCGGGGGGGTCCGAGAGAAGAAGGACGGCGCGGGGTGGACTAAGGGTGAGCCGGTGGAGAAACGACGGAATTTTTTTTCCGCGAAGCGGTTAAAATGTAAATTAAGTCGACGTGCTTAAGAATGTGAGATTATTAAGAGGGACCGTCGCGTCGCCCCCGCGGGTGCTACACTCCCGCGAAAACATTTCCCCGGTTTTTATTCCCTCCCTCGGCCACGTCCCGCGTATTATATGGCACGTATTAACCGCGCCGGCTCCTTCTGTATTTCCATTCCTTTTTGTTTTATTCGTTTCCGCGACACCTCGGGAGACGCGGCCGTGCGCTCCTTAAAGTTTCAACGAGAGAGCCCCGCCGACCCATTCGGCTCAAGTTCGTTGCGGCACACGGGCAGCTGGAAGAAAACCCACGAGGGTGTTTCTCGCGAGGAAAAATTTCGCAGTGGCTTCTCGTTGCCGGCGGTCTTTGAGGACAGAGCGTATATACCGAGCAAAGAATTAAAGTTGAGAGTGCTTTTTACGTTAAACGAGGTTAAGATGGTAATGAAGATCTAAATAGATAGCGGCTAGTAGAATTTATACTGGAAAGAATTACTTTTTTGTCACTGCAGGAAGCAGAAGTAAGAACGTATTAAAAAACTTGCGGATTAGGAAACAATCTTAATTATGCATTATTAATCTGTACTTAAGTAGTTATATGCAATTTTCGAAACGTTTTAAGCTGTTTCTTGGAAGTGAATAGAAATTTCTGCTCGTGTATAATAATAATATGTGATACGAATTGGGCTTCATCAAATTCGTTTGGAAAAATCGTAACAAAGCTGGTAAGCGGATGTGTAAAGCATAGATAATGTAATTGTTGCAAACAATTGGATCGAAAGCAATCGGATTCATTATCACCAGAAATTTGTCTGTAATAGTATTGTGTGGCATAATTAAGAGAACATGGATCTATTGAAACGCGTAAACTATTGAAGCTCTAATTATTAAAGCATGAAAGCTTCGAGTTTACTAGGAAATAGAAAAAGATAGCAGTAGTATATGCATTTCGATGTGTATTTATTTAAGATCGGAGGATCTCCTCGTATTTTATTTCCTCATGAAACCTGTCATTGATTCATCGTTAACGAATCACAGCCGACGTGGTCAGTTCAAAACGTGCCATTTCTAACGCAGTATTCAATTACTAAAGGGGTCCGTACGATTAGATTTTCCCCAGCGCTCGATATTTCCAGCATCCCTCGTGAAAAGAGGGCGCCACGTAACCGTGCTCCGTCGTGCCATGACTCCCCGAATCATTTTTTCCAAACCATTCTACACCCCGATTGACTTACAAAAAATTATCCGAATACATCGACGAAAACGAGATTCTTGTCCCCCTTTGCGAATCGCCTTGCGATTGAACGTGAAACGTCGAAGAGAGGCCGAGGAACGAAGGGAAAGAAAAGGCAACCGGGGGAAGTATGGAGGCAATCAACGGCGACGTTCGCCGGAGGAATCGCCGTTTACCGATTACCCCTAGCCGTAATCGAATCAAGCAGCGCTATTTATTTTTCCATCCATTTAAAAACGTGTTAAAATGCAAAAAGCCGACCGGCAGGGAAGCTGCGGCAGGGAGGGGTTGAGTCGCTCGGCGGCGGAGGATACGGGGGATGGTCGGGACACCGGAATCTCGCTGGAGGAAGCGCGCGGAGTAGGAAGAGAAAGGTCGACGAGCGCGAGAACGAGCGAGGCTGTGCCGGCGAAGAGGGTGGCCGTTCGGGGGGTACGCACGGAGAAGGGGGACACGCCAGGAGTTTCTGGCGGGGTGGCGGCGGGGCGCGGGGGGCGGTCGACAGCCGCGGGCAGGCCGGGAGCGCGAGGAGTAAAGGGTGAAAATGCAAAAAGGCGCCGGGGGCCTCGCTCAATACCGAAGCGGCGGCGCAAGCGCCTTCATTTTGTTTTTCGTACGTCGCCGCGTAGCTTTCGTTTTTCCAAGATGGCCGCCCGTGTGCTGACGTCGGTAACTGGCCGCCCCCTCAGGAGGGTGCACTCTGCCTTGCCGGCCGATGAAGAAGCCACCCCCCGCGCCGCGGCGCTTCGCTCGCTCGCTCGACGCTCGTTCTTCGCTTACCCCTTTGAATACCACCCCGGGAGACTTCGATACTGGCGAAGGGAAGATTCCAGGCATAAGAAAATTTATCTCAGCTAGCAACAGATACTGACTCAAAAAATTACGTCCATAAATTCGTTATTTATTTATTTGTTACCCTGATTTTTATACTGACAGGTTTAGGCACTGTACAATTATATATTAAGCCAATTATATTTTAAATTATATAAAATTCAATGTCGTGGAAACGAATGTCCCAATGAAGTCCTAAGATATAAATTACTCTCTTCGCTACACGGACTTATTAAAATATAATGAATAAATTAGGACTAGGACTAGGAATAAAAATTACTTTCGTGAATTCATTAATTATTTATTTGTTACCCTGATTTTTATACTGACAGGTTTAGGCACTGTACAATTATACAGGGTGTCCCAGATCGAAACCGACATACTTCGCCAATATGCTCGGGATGTCATTCTGAGCAAAAAATGTTATGTACATTATAGCTTGATTCGTCTTCATTTTCGAGATTATGAAAGAAAAGTAGTATAAATCACAGATACATAACTTCTGAAGATATAATGATTTACTCGCGTGAAAGGTGTATTTAAGTCAAAAATCTAATACACGTGACGAATTGATAGCAGAAATCGAAGATAAAACTTTGTTATTAACAACAATCNGGGCGGTCGACAGCCGCGGGCAGGCCGGGAGCGCGAGGAGTAAAGGGTGAAAATGCAAAAAGGCGCCGGGGGCCTCGCTCAATACCGAAGCGGCGGCGCAAGCGCCTTCATTTTGTTTTTCGTACGTCGCCGCGTAGCTTTCGTTTTTCCAAGATGGCCGCCCGTGTGCTGACGTCGGTAACTGGCCGCCCCCTCAGGAGGGTGCACTCTGCCTTGCCGGCCGATGAAGAAGCCACCCCCCGCGCCGCGGCGCTTCGCTCGCTCGCTCGACGCTCGTTCTTCGCTTACCCCTTTGAATACCACCCCGGGAGACTTCGATACTGGCGAAGGGAAGATTCCAGGCATAAGAAAATTTATCTCAGCTAGCAACAGATACTGACTCAAAAAATTACGTCCATAAATTCGTTATTTATTTATTTGTTACCCTGATTTTTATACTGACAGGTTTAGGCACTGTACAATTATATATTAAGCCAATTATATTTTAAATTATATAAAATTCAATGTCGTGGAAACGAATGTCCCAATGAAGTCCTAAGATATAAATTACTCTCTTCGCTACACGGACTTATTAAAATATAATGAATAAATTAGGACTAGGACTAGGAATAAAAATTACTTTCGTGAATTCATTAATTATTTATTTGGTACCCTGATTTTTATACTGACAGGTTTAGGCAGTGTACAATTATATACATATTAAGCCAATTACATTTTAAATTATATAAAATTCGATGTCGTGGAAACGAACGTCCCAATGAAGTCCTAAGATATAAATTACTCTCTTCGTTACATGGACTTATTAAAACATAATGAATAAATTAGGACAATTAATATTAATTGCAGCGATCGGGTTAACGAAAAATAATTTAGCACATGTGGGTCGACTAGATTGATTCCGAACGGGAAAGACATTCAGCTCACGTTAATGCATTAATGGCGTGTAACTTTAGCACGAGCCCAGCATTACTGATGCACTTCGAATTATATCTATAGGAGGATCTGATTCGATTTTAACCCTTCATTTCCAAATGTTCATTTCATTTTTCTACGTTGATTATTTTTTATAGAACGTAATGCATTATATAAACATTTCAGAAATATTAAGTTAGGAAATCGTGAAACATACATACTAAAATATAAATGTTGCAATGGTACAGTTTGGTCCACGTCAAAACAGTCGCATCGCGCTTTTCCGTATGATCTTAAAATTTGAAGCGGACGTATCAGGATGCAAATGGTCACCGACAAACACATAATGTGTACTATAACGAGCCGGATGAACGTTTCGAAAATCTCGCGTCACCGAGAATTTTATCGCGGCATAACAGAGACGATTTGCATTGAAAGCGGCGACGTTCGCCGGGGCGGGCGACCGCGCTGGGAAACAACGAACTACGCTCCTATTTATCATTTCCGAAACTGTCGTTTCTCTGTCGTTGGCCCACCATTTTGAAAATCGCTGTTCGCATTACCGCGGTCGGTGTCGGCCGGAAGCGACTCGAGGTTCCCGGGTATTCGCGGTTTTCGCAATTCCCTCGCACCGATCCCGCTTCACCCAGGGGCCGTGGCCCGTCGAATACGTTTGCGCGCGATACCCGGCCCGACCCGCTGCCGCCGCGGCACCGTTACACACCGGTCGTGTCTGATAATCGACTGATAATTGCTGGAACGGTCCACGCGTTTCAGAATCCCATCAGCGGTACATTAGAGTAATAAGATTGCGAGGATCCCGTTTGAATTCTTTCAGTAACGCGCACCGGCCCGTGCATCGACCCACCGACGCCGATTCCGCCGTCCGACGCGAATCGAATCGAATCTCTTCTCGTAATACCGTTTTGTTCCACTGATTTCGATTCCACCGCAGTTATAAACAATTAATTAGCTATTCATTCATATTTCATGCAGATGCATTACGATTAAGTTAAATAATTACATCGTCAAAAAATATTCATTCTTATAAACACATTAACCCTTTAACGAGTCTGACTCGTGATCATAATTACATAGCGAACATATCATAAATCAGACTCGTGGTCCCAATCTCATGTCCAACGAGAATGCCCAAAGCTTGTTATGAGTATAAAAGGTAAATGATCTGAAAATGGATAAGGCTCGAAATTTTCTAAGCTAAACGGTAGCGAAAGGGTTAAGGAAAAGAATCTAATCTTACAGGTCCCGGTCGATTCATACGAAAGAATGATAGCCAAAGTATCAGTGAAAGAAACGTGAAAAAAACAACAAATTTTTTAGTATAAAAAAGGGGACTAAATCGTAATCGCTAACGTTCATGCTCTTTTTTATGGAGAGAAATAATTCGTCTGGTCTACCGCAGTTTCGAAAACGTTTGTTTTCTATTGCGCACAGTAGAAATACTACGTTATATTCCCGTCTCACTCTATTCGGTATATCTCAAGACCGGAGCAACGAAAAAGCTTTGTTAATTTTATTTCCCTCCGCGATTGATGTAAAATATTGAATCGTTCCATAAAATGTTTTACAATTGCAAATTGACATGCATGTATTTGTCTTACAAAAAGAATAAACGTTTCCAAAGGTCGGGGTAAATATTTAAAGGTTACAAAAATGCACTGTCCAAATATTTTATTGGAAAAATTGTACAACTTTAAATATGCACGAATGAAAGATGTGCACGGCTTTACATTAAACATAAACAAACGTATGTACGTGTTCAGTCAATTACGGGAGCATTAACGTATTCAGATTGGTTATAAATATGAATGGACCGCGATTTAACAAGGGATATCTCTTCACAACGATCGGAACGGAGATCTTATTACAAATCGTCCAAACGCCAACGACGGCAATAACGTTCTAACGATCTCATACTATCATCGTCAAGCAACCGGCGAAGGTAGAGCGGAGCGCAGGATTCCCGCGGCGTTGCATTCTATCTGGGACCGTTAAAAGAATCGTAACCGGCATCCGCGATCCTGTAGGCGGGTTCGGCGTCGTTCCGTTGGGAAAAGCGGGCGGTTGAAAAAAGAGGCGAGAAGGATCGGGCCGCGGGATCGTAGACACCGCGCGCTGCCGTGGCGAGACCAGATAACCGGCGATATTAAACATAATTCGCGCGTTTATCGCGCCGCAGCCGCTCGTAATCCGGCATTCGATGCATCCGCGCGCGATGGCGCCGCGACGACCGGAGCGGTCGGTCGTTTGCGCCGCGTGGAGAGCCCCGCGGAAAACAAAAGAGAGAGCCGACCCTTCGAAAACACGTCGCGATACCAACAGATGAATAGATAGAGGGAAAAAAGGACGGAGGGCGGCGGAGGGTGAAAGGGAGACGGAGAGAGCGCGCGCGGGATCGGTGGAGGACGGCGATAGAGCCGCGCGGAGAGAAGAACGCGATGGTGGAACTGAGGAGGACGGCAGAGGGAAATAAACAGAAAATGAACGGAGGAATGGGACGAGGACGGACGATGGAAATGGTCGTCGTCGTGAGGAGGAAAGAGAGCGGGCAGGGTGGGCAGAGGCGGCGAGAGGTAAAGAAACGAGCGAAAGAAGGGACCGGCGAGAGGGGTCGCGAGGGTGGACTCCGGGGAAAAAGAGAGTTGATACGGCGAAAAGAGAGAGGGAGGCTCACCGCCGTTGGACATTAAGAACGTTTCGTGCGGCAATTTAACCTCGGACGCAGGGACGTCGAGGGTGGCGCGAACGGCGTCGCTGCGAAGCCAGCCCGCGCGGCTATACATGTATAGACGTCGGGAAAGGGTGGAAAGAAACGGGGGAGAAAGGAACCGGAACGAGACAGACAGAGGGAACGTATAGCCGAGTTTTTGCGAGTCCTCCGCGCGTGCGCCTGCACACCTGGAGATTAGGTTTAACAGCCTTAATTTTAAAAAATTGCCACCTCCCCCCCCCCTCGGACGATCCACCCTGGCCGGCGACTACTCTTGTTCTTCCCTCGGCTCGTTCAACCGTTGACGCCGACCCCGCGCCTCATCTCGACACCCTCTCCTCACGGTGAGACGAAATTGCGCCGTTTTGCACCGTTTAGGATGAAGTTCTGCACGGAGTTCTCTGTTTCATCGCCCAAACCCCTCGGCAACGGACGCCTCCGACGATGACAACGCACCCCCGTAGGTAGTGGAACGCGAAGGGGTCCGGCCCATTTGCCGCCAGCCTATACAGCACCTACGCCGGTCGGGATTAGACGTCACGAAGTGGCAGGAATATGTCGTCGGAATTTCGGGGAAAATTGTTTGGGGCTGGCCAACCGGGTACGAGGGTAAACGTCGGGGTGGACGTAGTCGCCGAAACTTCGCAGCCGGACATTTTCTCCACTCCGCTTTTCTCGATTCATAGAATTTATTGAGACCAGATTTCTTGGAAATCAAGAAATCCTCGTTTGGTTCAATGACTCTTCGTTCAGTTTAAATTATATGTATATTCTTCATTCTATGTTTCCCCTATTTTCTGTTCGTATCTAACATTCATATGGCATCATTTCAGTGTTGATCACTTTCCTCACGATAACTCCATCCTGTATTCTTTTTCCAGACGGTTGAAACCAACATCCAGAGATCGCTGCCAGTGGATCTGTAAAAAGAAGAGCGGAGGCTATCAACGACGTGAGTATTGAAGGTGCATCTTTTATAAGAATTAAATATCGAATTAGACGAGATAACAGAATGTAACGCGAAACCGGAACCGGAAGACGGTCGCACGGTTTCTCATTTAACGTAAAGCAGTCCAATAATTCAGCGCGCGGGCTCCCGTGTCCGCTTTGGGCGTAAATAGGCGAGGCATCCGGTGCACTCGCGAATTTCGTCAGCCAAGTTGTGCAGATAGCGGGGAGCGTACGGAAGCAAAAGAGCATCTAGGCGCCTAGATTAATTAACAACTTCGTAGAACGTCCCCTCTCGCGGACCCCTTTCCGTGGAAATTTTCACCGCCCCCCTTACGCCACCCTCCCACGTGCTTCCTCTTTACCGAGCTATGCTGCCTGGCCGCAATAAAATCCACGTTGAGCCAGGTTCCAGACTCGTGTGAAATATCGCCGCGAATTATCATACCATCTGAAATTAAAGGGCTGAAATTTCGGGCTGGTACCACGCCGCCGCCGCTCTGCTCGCCAGGCAGGCAGGCAGCAGCGGCGGCGTGGCGCGGCGCGGTGCTGGAAAATAATTTTGATGCTCACTCTCTACTTGTACCCGCGCCTCGCCTACGTCACCCTTCCCGTGCCCCCTCGGGCCGGTAATCCCGCACTGTTCGCTGTTCCTCCGTCCCTTCGCTCCTCGCGCGCGCGTTTCTCCGGCGTCGACCTAACGTGGAACAAACAGAGCCGAGCGCAGAGTCGCGGCAAGAGGGTCGAAGGACGAAGGCAGGCAGGCGGCTCGGTAACCGTGACGCCACGGGGATGACGACCAAGAAGAGCGAAAGAGACCCGGGCCCGAGAGGGCCTCGTTGAAGGAAGAGAGCCGGCCAGAAAGCGACGCCGCGCCGCGCAATGCCACGCTGTAGGTACAGCGTTCTCGAGCGTGGACACGGAGCGACGGAGAGGACGTTAACGAGGGAAAGAGAGCTAGTCGGAGACAGAGGGTGGGCGACGAGTCGGTGGAAGAAGGAGAACGACTTCCGGCGGAGAGAGGTCCGCGTTCCGGCGCCGCGGACCGAAAGGGCGCCCTCTTTACCCGCTCGTGTGCATTTGCCTCCCTCTTCCTGCCCTCTTAGCCGACGACGACGAGGCTACCCTCGCCGCCACCCTCCAACCTCGCGCCGCGTCCTCCCGGCTTTTTTCCTCTCGCGCACACGGCGCGCTGCACGTTTCCGGCACGGCGCGCGCTGCTTTTCCTGCTGCGAACGACGATTTTTCTTTGCCAGCGTCTGCGCGGCCACGCCCTCGTGCCGCAATGGCCGCGAGACCGAAATTCCTCGCGGGGGCGGCAACCCTTTTCCCTGCTACCCCTCGTTCTTTTCCCTTCTTCCTCGCGCCACCGGCTTTTCCCTCGCTCGTCCTCCTTCGACCCACCGTTTCCCCACCCCGGTTCCTCTTTTTTTTTCGTTTCTTTTTTTCCCTCGACGGTTTTTTTTCCACCCCTCGATAACTGCTACCCCTGCGTCCGCCGTACCGCGTACCTTTCTCTCTCTCTCTCGTGCTCTTCTCCTCTCCCGCTCGTCTCTGTCGTTCGCCTTCGGAAGAGAGGGACGACGACGACGTCGAGCACGGCACGACGGCCGGCGGTAACTCTCGCCGTACTGGCCGTCCTTGTTTCTACCGCGGGAAGAGTCGCAGGGGTGTGTTTTAAGAGGTCCCTCAAACAGGCCCGTGGCAACGACGCCGACTGTCTATGTGCATTGTACTTGGGTCGTGTAATGTGTACGTACGTCTTTGATCGAGTGTTTATACGGACCGGGCTCAGGAATCGATTGGTCTCCATGGTTAATGAGTCGCGCTGAATGCTATTGATGTTTCCTATCGATTTATGAGAACCGCTCCGCGGACCGACGCCCGCTGAGCAAGAAAATACGCTCGCCGCTCTCGTTAGACGATTAACTCGTCCGCGCGAGCGGACCAGCTCGATTTCCAAGCGTATCCGCGCAGGTAGACGAAGGCGGAACGCGATTGAAATCTGTCACGGTCGAACGCGAGCCACGCGGACGCTGCTGGTTCAGCCTAAATTCGAACGCGGAGAAACGTGGACTCGACTAGGCGCGGAGCAGATTCGACGCGAGCCTTCATTTTCGATGAATCGTTCGAATCGTACTTGGCGTTTATTGTCGAAATCGATGAACCNTGCAATGGCCGCGAGACCGAAATTCCTCGCGGGGGCGGCAACCCTTTTCCCTGCTACCCCTCGTTCTTTTCCCTTCTTCCTCGCGCCACCGGCCTTTCCCTCGCTCGTCCTCCTTCGACCCACCGTTTCCCCACCCCGCTTCTTTTTTTTTCGTTTCTTTTTTTCCCTCGACGGTTTTTTTTCCACCCCTCGATAACTGCTACCCCTGCGTTCGCCGTACCGCGTACCTTTCTCTCTCTCTCGTGCTCTTCTCGCTCGTCTCTGTCGTTCGCCTTCGGAAGAGAGGGACGACGACGACGTCGAGCACGGCACGACGGCCGGCGGTAACTCTCGCCGTACTGGCCGTCCTTGTTTCCACCGCGGGAAGAGTCGCAGGGGTGTGTTTTAAGAGGTCCCTCAAACAGGCCCGTGGCAACGACGCCGACTGTCTGTGTGCATTGTACTTGGGTCGTGTAATGTGTACGTACGTCTTTGATCGAGTGTTTATACGGACCGGGCTCAGGAATCGATTGGTCTCCATGGTTAATGAGTCGCGCTGAATGCTATTGATGTTTCCTATCGATTTATGAGAACCGCTCCGCGGACCGACGCCCGCTGAGCAAGAAAATACGCTCGCCGCTCTCGTTAGACGATTAACTCGTCCGCGCGAGCGGACCAGCTCGATTTCCAAGCGTATCCGCGCAGGTAGACGAAGGCGGAACGCGATTGAAATCTGTCACGGTCGAACGCGAGCCACGCGGACGCTGCTGGTTCAGCCTAAATTCGAACGCGGAGAAACGTGGACTCGACTAGGCGCGGAGCAGATTCGACGCGAGCCTTCATTTTCGATGAATCGTTCGAATCGTACTTGGCGTTTATTGTCGAAATCGATGAACCCGACCGCGTTATAAAATAACGCTTTCGAGCAGGATCCGCGGCGAGGGGCTCGCGAGGACTCGATTTAACAGCCGATTATGCTGAACGATTAGCAAAGCTCGTGGATGTTATAAACGATAGATTTACAGGATTTAAGAGTCGGTATCTGCGGATTAGAATTTGAGATATAATCCCCACTTGCCGCTCTGTGATTNTTGACGCCGACCCCGCGCCTCATCTCGACACCCTCTCCTCACGGTGAGACGAAATTGCGCCGTTTTGCACCGTTTAGGATGAAGTTCTGCACGGAGTTCTCTGTTTCATCGCCCAAACCCCTCGGCAACGGACGCCTCCGACGATGACAACGCACCCCCGTAGGTAGTGGAACGCGAAGGGGTCCGGCCCATTTGCCGCCAGCCTATACAGCACCTATGCCGGTCGGGATTAGACGTCACGAAGTGGCAGGAATATGTCGTCGGAATTTCGGGGAAAATTGTTTGGGGCTGGCCAACCGGGTACGAGGGTAAACGTCGGGGTGGACGTAGTCGCCGAAACTTCGCAGCCGGACATTTTCTCCACTCCGCTTTTCTCGATTCATAGAATTTATTGAGACCAGATTTCTTGGAAATCAAGAAATCCTCGTTTGGTTCAATGACTCTTCGTTCAGTTTAAATTATATGTATATTCTTCATTCTATGTTTCCCCTATTTTCTGTTCGTATCTAACATTCATATGGCATCATTTCAGTGTTGATCACTTTCCTCACGATAACTCCATCCTGTATTCTTTTTCCAGACGGTTGAAACCAACATCCAGAGATCGCTGCCAGTGGATCTGTAAAAAGAAGAGCGGAGGCTATCAACGACGTGAGTATTGAAGGTGCATCTTTTATAAGAATTAAATATCGAATTAGACGAGATAACAGAATGTAACGCGAAACCGGAACCGGAAGACGGTCGCACGGTTTCTCATTTAACGTAAAGCAGTCCAATAATTCAGCGCGCGGGCTCCCGTGTCCGCTTTGGGCGTAAATAGGCGAGGCATCCGGTGCACTCGCGAATTTCGTCAGCCAAGTCGTGCAGATAGCGGGGAGCGTACGGAAGCAAAAGAGCATCTAGGCGCCTAGATTAATTAACAACTTCGTAGAACGTCCCCTCTCGCGGACCCCTTTCCGTGGAAATTTTCACCGCCCCCCTTACGCCACCCTCCCACGTGCTTCCTCTTTACCGAGCTATGCTGCCTGGCCGCAATAAAATCCACGTTGAGCCAGGTTCCAGACTCGTGTGAAATATCGCCGCGAATTATCATACCATCTGAAATTAAAGGGCTGAAATTTCGGGCTGGTACCACGCCGCCGCCGCTCTGCTCGCCAGGCAGGCAGGCAGCAGCGGCGGCGTGGCGCGGCGCGGTGCTGGAAAATAATTTTGATGCTCACTCTCTACTTGTACCCGCGCCTCGCCTACGTCACCCTTCCCGTGCCCCCTCGGGCCGGTAATCCCGCACTGTTCGCTGTTCCTCCGTCCCTTCGCTCCTCGCGCGCGCGTTTCTCCGGCGTCGACCTAACGTGGAACAAACAGAGCCGAGCGCAGAGTCGCGGCAAGAGGGTCGAAGGACGAAGGCAGGCAGGCGGCTCGGTAACCGTGACGCCACGGGGATGACGACCAAGAAGAGCGAAAGAGACCCGGGCCCGAGAGGGCCTCGTTGAAGGAAGAGAGCCGGCCAGAAAGCGACGCCGCGCCGCGCAATGCCACGCTGTAGGTACAGCGTTCTCGAGCGTGGACACGGAGCGACGGAGAGGACGTTAACGAGGGAAAGAGAGCTAGTCGGAGACAGAGGGTGGGCGACGAGTCGGTGGAAGAAGGAGAACGACTTCCGGCGGAGAGAGGTCCGCGTTCCGGCGCCGCGGACCGAAAGGGCGCCCTCTTTACCCGCTCGTGTGCATTTGCCTCCCTCTTCCTGCCCTCTTAGCCGACGACGACGAGGCTACCCTCGCCGCCACCCTCCAACCTCGCGCCGCGTCCTCCCGGCTTTTTTCCTCTCGCGCACACGGCGCGCTGCACGTTTCCGGCACGGCGCGCGCTGCTTTTCCTGCTGCGAACGACGATTTTTCTTTGCCAGCGTCTGCGCGGCCACGCCCTCGTGCCGCAATGGCCGCGAGACCGAAATTCCTCGCGGGGGCGGCAACCCTTTTCCCTGCTACCCCTCGTTCTTTTCCCTTCTTCCTCGCGCCACCGGCTTTTCCCTCGCTCGTCCTCCTTCGACCCACCGTTTCCCCACCCCGGTTCCTCTTTTTTTTTCGTTTCTTTTTTTCCCTCGACGGTTTTTTTTCCACCCCTCGATAACTGCTACCCCTGCGTCCGCCGTACCGCGTACCTTTCTCTCTCTCTCTCGTGCTCTTCTCCTCTCCCGCTCGTCTCTGTCGTTCGCCTTCGGAAGAGAGGGACGACGACGACGTCGAGCACGGCACGACGGCCGGCGGTAACTCTCGCCGTACTGGCCGTCCTTGTTTCTACCGCGGGAAGAGTCGCAGGGGTGTGTTTTAAGAGGTCCCTCAAACAGGCCCGTGGCAACGACGCCGACTGTCTATGTGCATTGTACTTGGGTCGTGTAATGTGTACGTACGTCTTTGATCGAGTGTTTATACGGACCGGGCTCAGGAATCGATTGGTCTCCATGGTTAATGAGTCGCGCTGAATGCTATTGATGTTTCCTATCGATTTATGAGAACCGCTCCGCGGACCGACGCCCGCTGAGCAAGAAAATACGCTCGCCGCTCTCGTTAGACGATTAACTCGTCCGCGCGAGCGGACCAGCTCGATTTCCAAGCGTATCCGCGCAGGTAGACGAAGGCGGAACGCGATTGAAATCTGTCACGGTCGAACGCGAGCCACGCGGACGCTGCTGGTTCAGCCTAAATTCGAACGCGGAGAAACGTGGACTCGACTAGGCGCGGAGCAGATTCGACGCGAGCCTTCATTTTCGATGAATCGTTCGAATCGTACTTGGCGTTTATTGTCGAAATCGATGAACCCGACCGCGTTATAAAATAACGCTTTCGAGCAGGATCCGCGGCGAGGGGCTCGCGAGGACTCGATTTAACAGCCGATTATGCTGAACGATTAGCAAAGCTCGTGGATGTTATAAACGATAGATTTACAGGATTTAAGAGTCGGTATCTGCGGATTAGAATTTGAGATATAATCCCCACTTGCCGCTCTGTGATTACTGATAATGTGCTACCCGTTATTTCATATTTACGCCGATTACATCCCGAAAATATCAAAAATGCCCAGCCAGTTCTGGCTTAGAAACGTTTTAGGATAGTCAGGTATAACAATTTTGTATTTATTATAATTCTGGACGAGCTAGAATTAATTTTCTTCTCAATGCTTCGTTTTTTAGAAAATATCTTTGAAATAGTAATTGATCGTGTAGCGACAAAGGCTAATATTGATTAGGTAAGAGAAGTGTTTACTCGGCTAAAGCGAACGAGCATCTTCAGCAGCCGGGTCGATAATTCCCGATTCTAATCGGACGCGTAATCAATCGTATCCGTGATTCGATTATTGCCCCGCGACTGGCGGTCTGTTCGGTAAGTTCGGCGTAACGTAAAATTCGGGAACGGAACGAAGTTTTCATTCCCATCGAATCATGATCGATGGGCGAAGATTAAACATAGTTTTAGCCAGTGTAACAATAATGAGATGGAGCAGTTCGTTCTTCATCACGGTGCGTTTGTAAATGAACGAATAATTAACATCGAATTCGCCGGGAATACCGTGAACAACCATCGACGCGATACCCATCTCGATGCGCCTCCCGCGATGAAATTTGTCTATGAATTTTGTCACGCGCCGGTACCGGCCGAATTTTATTCTGAATACCAACCTAAATTGGAGCCGTCCAATTCCTGTCTCGCTTTATTAGCACGCGAACGGTCAAACGGTAATGACGTTCCCGGGATCAGGCATGTTACATTGTTTAAAGCATATGTATATGTATATAAAAAAAAAAAATATATTCTCGTCCGGCGGCAACAATGTTCGGCCAATAAGAATTTCGTGCCGGGTTATTGATTAAGTGGGACGAGATAAATTGCGCGTAGGGACGGTAAGAAAAGAGCGAACAAGAATTGTTNTCCTGTTTCTTTTTTAAATAACTGATCATTTACATTGATTCGATTACTGCACAATTCTGTTTGCAGTATAAATATACCTATCCTCNAGAATTTCGTGCCGGGTTATTGATTAAGTGGGACGAGATAAATTGCGCGTAGGGACGGTAAGAAAAGAGCGAACAAGAATTGTTCCAGCGGGAAAAACGTTCGCGTTCGGCTCACAAATCTTCCGCGTAATTAACATTCTTCCCGGAGAGAAAAATAGAGGCGGGCGAGAAACGTTCCGGCTGATAAATGCAAATCCGCCGGCCGGTCCGCATTTCGCGAGATGTCTCGCGATTATAAGGTAATCAGAATATAAACCTAGCGTGCAAAACAATAATTTAATGCGTGCACGATTATGCAGCCGCCTGTCTCACGGTTCGCTCAATGTAAATTGTTAATATTACGCTGGCTACGCGATTAAAAATCCTGACTTAATGTCCTCAGGAATATTCCTTGCTTCAAGACTACAATTCTTGAAATAATTAGAGATAAATTGCTTAGGGAGATTTGTGGAGAATTTATGATCTTATTTTATAACGTTATTTTCGACGGAATGATTTTTACTGGTCCAGATGATAGAGTTTGATAGGGTTTATAAAAAATGTGCCGGATTGCGAATCTTCATAACTCGGAGCCGGTCTCTAACGATGGCTGCACTCCTCCCGGCAGCGTGCTGGTAAAATTTAACGATATTTAAAGGGCTGGTTTACGAGCATCCATAATTATGCCACAGCCGCATGCAATTATCCCTGGATTTCTATCGGCTCACTCAATACACCGACACGCTTGTCCCGCGTTCGAAACATCAAAATATCATATACTTAATCGCAGGTTTTGCGAATACATACCATCCCGTTTTCGATGATACAAAGAGGATCATTCGTCCAATCTTCCTTTTCTATCTCGACTGCCGCATTATAATTTAGCCCGTGTAGATTTAATTCTCTATTCCAAATTGCAAATCACACAAATTCCATACAAAATCATGAAACGATGGAACGGTATCGTAATTCTTGAGAAAAATCGAATTAAATAACAGGAATTTCGTTCCGCGATGAATTAGGAAAAATGACTATCGCTCGGCTAAAGAAGGGGTTAACGCTTCGTTCTGATCAGGCATTCTGACTTTTCCCATTTGGTTCGTTTCATCAGTCAGCCGTTTTGATCGGGGGGGAACGCGGGATATTGGTGAAAAGCCGGTGGGAACGATTTACGGATGGAAACGCGTTCCACAGAACTTTTCATTGATGTCGTTCAGTTTCGAAGTCGTTAATTGCAATAGTTCGCGTATTTCTACAATAGAAAACTAGCAATTACTTGGTGCGCCGGAAAGGGGCGGCGACGAAAATGGCGACCACCACGGCGACGGTTTATTTCCTCGATCGTTTTATATTCCGCTCGTAAATCGGCGGGGGCAACGCGAGTTGCTGGAGATCTCCACTCCAGGAAACTAAGGAAAATTCAGCGCGGCATTAAACTCTCGAAAAAAAAAAGTAATGAGTAATGAGCGGCTTCCCGGTATCGCGGCATCGATGAAGCATAATATATTTACGCGTAATTGCAACGGAAAGCCGCGGCCCGGCGTCTAATGAAGCCTCCGGTGCCGGGCGAGATGCTCCCGAAATTGTTTAATCCGGTCGAGAACTGGCCTCGCGGTTTATAAATTTATCGCTCCCGGTCTCGTCGAGATTGCTCGAGAGCGAAATACGCGTCTATGGAGAGGAGCCTCGGCGAGGGTAGAGAATCACGGAGGTGGTCCGCGACCTCGACGCGTCGAGAGCCGCGTGTCGGCGCGACGAAAGCGTTCACCTCGCGCGGCGTGATCGATCGGGCGAAGCCGCGATCGGTCGCATCGAAGTCAATGGGAACGGCGGGAACGGCTTCGTACGTTCGACTCGTGGAAAACAGATGGCCAAGTATTCGCCACCCGCTCTCGCCCCCCCGCGCCGTCGTGTCGATACTGGGTTGGCCGTATTTCCCGCGCGCGAGCGGCGGCGGAGCGAGGGTGGATCTCAGCGGAAAAAAGAATGCCGGGAATAAAGCGAGTAGGGGAAAAAAGGGTGGAAAAAAAGAGTGGTCGACGACGAACAGGTTGGTAGGGATTGAACGACGCTTTGCGCAGGATGCGAGGACCGCGTGGGGGGTAGATTCGAGGGAAAAAGATGAGCCGGCCGATGGTAGCAGGTAGGGGTGCACGGGGGTCGGATGTAGCGATCGGTGCCCCGTCGCTGGTGGCGGGGGTGGGAAAAGAGCGAAAAAAGTAAGAGGGAAAGAGGCGCGGCACGGCGACGCGACGGTATCGGGGAAGGAAACTGAACAACGCAAGTCAATCGTGCGTCTCTTAATAGAAAAGTGGGGTCGATTTATGGGTTATAGGTAAACTGTGCTCTCACCCCCTCTATATCATCGGGCTCGTGTCCCTCCGCCCCCGTACCCGGCCTCCGATACCCCCTTTCCACGCTGTCTACACACGTCCAGAGGCGGCGACCGATCGGCCAGCAGATATCGCTCTTTCGTTTCCCATCGACACTATCCCCCTTTTTTGTCAACCGCGTACTCTCCGCGGCCCTGACCGACTGCCACACGTGAGAAATTTCCACGTGACGCACCCGCACGCCAAGGACTACATCTGAGGTGCCGTTCAGGGTCACACCTGTTCTCACCGACACAACTTCCGACTACCATATCCTTCATTAAGTATCATTAAGTACAAGTTTCGTAATTTGTTAGGCTCATTATTTGCTAATTACTTATAATTAATCTAATTTGAAAACTTTAATCAAAATTTCATTTTTCTTTTAAAACGTTCCGAATTCTTTATTCTTTGAACAAACCGAAAAAATACCACCACAAATCGAAATAGTATACAATACAAATACAATTCGTGAAATTTTCAATACAGAAATAATTTAATTGAAGTATTAAGTTGACGTATGAAGTCATTTCGTGGCAGCAGGCTGGTATTCCTCGTCTTAACGGCTGTCCAACCTGTGACACGGCGTTCGCAGCCGGTTTGATTAATAGTCGCGTCCCAATTTCCGCGGCGGTTGCATTCCCGCAAATGAAGCTTGTCGCGTGGCAAGAGTATTACACTATTTAAAAGGCAAACAATCGAAACGTACGCGCGCATGCACGCGGAACGAGANCAAATCGAAATAGTATACAATACAAATACAATTCGTGAAATTTTCAATACAGAAATAATTTAATTGAAGTATTAAGTTGACGTATGAAGTCATTTCGTGGCAGCAGGCTGGTATTCCTCGTCTTAACGGCTGTCCAACCTGTGACACGGCGTTCGCAGCCGGTTTGATTAATAGTCGCGTCCCAATTTCCGCGGCGGTTGCATTCCCGCAAATGAAGCTTGTCGCGTGGCAAGAGTATTACACTATTTAAAAGGCAAACAATCGAAACGTACGCGCGCATGCACGCGGAACGAGAAGTTCGTCACCGAACGGCGGCGGGGGGAACGGAGCGAGACACCGGCCGAATAACTGACCAAAAAATAGTCAAAGAACGGAGCAAATAGAAAAACAAAAAATTGCTACCTAGACAGAGACGAGATTTCTTTTTTCTCGTAGAAAATTTCTCCCATTCTCCGGCCGCCGTGATACGCGGACACATTTTTGAGATCGTTACGATTCGCCGGAACGCTGATCGCGTATTACGGATGCAGCAAGCTGTATAATTCTCTGTAGCCCGGAGTTATAATGAGTTGAATTTCCGAGATTTCGGATCCGTGAAAGGGATCGCAACGTTCCTCATCCCTCTGTCCCGGTCATTTTTCCAGTAATGAATTTACCATACATGATTTATGTATCGTTTTTATTTCTGATTGGAAATAAGCGATTCCTTCCATAACCAGCAACAAGCATTGAGAAAATAAAATAATTGAATGACCAGGGAAATTTTTATCAATAATTCTGCTGCACAAATTCGGCGTTAAAAAATCTTATTAGTACGCAAAAGATCTGTGAGGAAATTGAATAATTTCATTAACGAAGCAGACGTTTCATTGAACCGTAATGTTTACAGGAAATGTTCGGTATTAAACAAATTAGTGGCCGAGGAGTAATTTGAAAACGCGCGGATACGGGTTGTCGGTCTCCTCTAAATGGAGACGGCGGCGGGGGGTGTGACACGCGAACAGAATAGACATTAAACGGACATTTCCATCGGTACCTGATGTAACACGCGGACGCGCATAATTTCCAAAAATACATACATCTATTCCCCGTACACGCGCGACCGCTATCAGCCGCCTACAAACATTACCGATAATTACCATTATTGCTAATTGATGTATACGGAAAATTATATCATTCTGATTGATTCGTTCCGCATCAAAGCGGCGGTCATGAATGAGTAACAAAAACGGGCCTTTTGTGCCCGCCGTCCCGCGATCCCCTGTCACGGAAGAATCCCGACGACACATAAATAATCAGGTCGGACACGCCAGCAATCGAATTAATGACAATACCGACGCAACGCGTCGCTCCACCGGCGTCCCGCTCTCTGTCTCTCTCTCTCTCTCCCCGTCCGTTAGAATCGCGTTATCAACGAGAGCGATCAAGGTATCAACCGGTTACCGGTTTCTAATTTTGTATGCAAATCTGTCACGACCGACTAATTGAATCGAACGTAACGCGGGATCTATCTGGCTGATCGAGATCCCCGAAAGAGGAGGAAACGAAGCCACGGGTGACGTTCGTCCATTCGCGTTTCCGTCACGACGCCAGCTGAACGAATTCGCGCGTCCTCGCGAAAAAAGGATCGCGCGCGAGAATTGAAGTTAACGCGGCAGATCAGATTCGAAATTTCCACCGAATTTCGCTGTATTTATCTTCACAAATAAAGAACGGGAGTGGAGGTCTCCCTCTCGCTGATTAAAATAATACCGCGATCGGTACCGGGGCGAATATAGAGTGGAGAGTTCCGAACGGAACGAGACTGCGAGGCGTCGTTCGACGAGTAGCGCTCGCGATCCGAAGACTAATAACCCGATTTCCTGTAAATTTCGCGTCGGCCGCTCGGTTCTTTTTTCCCGAGGAAATAACCGGTTTAATCAGGGACGGCTTCCTTTCCGTGCTATTTGCACGAAATTTCGGAGTTTCGAGCCCGCACGATACGTGGTGGGTGGCACAGCTGCGCCGAATGCCTGCTAAAATTAGGATGTGCGCGCGCGCGCGCTGTTCGCCATCTGAGTGCGTGTGCTGTCTATGCGTGTGCACACGTACGCGCGTCCGACCGTGTATACACGCGCGTTCTACTCGCGCTCGTCCTCCGCTCCGTAGTAAGCTTTTGCGCTCTCTCGGCCGTGCTTGGCCTCTCACCCCCGACGAAAGAGAGACAGAGGGAAAGAGAGAACGCGCGCGCGAGCGGGTTCACCATTCCGCTCGACGATACGCGCGTCACGTCTCTGGCTCGGTCTCGCTCCGACCCTCTGGCTATACGAGCTTTTTTCTCCCCCGCGCGTGTGTGTGTGTGTGCGCGCGCGAAGGTCGGTCGCTGGCCAGTCGCGAGGACGAGGAGGACAGCGGAGAGAAAACGACAGAGGAAGCGGGAACGAGACAGCACGGCCGGCGAGGGTGGAAAAGAAAGAGTGGCAAGATGCGAGAGGGTCGATAGGTGGGCACCCGACCACCCTAAAAGTCCGCGCAACCACCGCCACCGGGGGGCCCACCCTCCTCCTCCTCCTCCTCCTCCTCTCGCCTCCTCCTCGCGTCGTCGTCGTCCTTCCTTCCTCCGGCGTCTCGCCCTCTGGCCTCGTCTCGCTTCTCGTCGTGCCTCCTACGTACGGAGCGGCGCGGCGCCGCGACGTGCCAGGGGCGCGACGGCTGCTTTATAAATATCTACCCGTGGAACGTTAAACAGTTCGCTAGTTACTAATGAAAAAAAGAAATAACGCTTAATATTAGTTGGTGCGCCATCGCCTGACCATTTGTCGGCGAGCACCGCGCGCGCGTTCCGCGACGACGGCGCTGAAAGGGGTGAACGGACGTGCGCTCTTTTGAGTCATTTTCAACCGGGTAATCGATAAGCGGCTGCCCGGCTATCTAAGAATGTAGAAATCGACGATCCTCTCCGCAGGAGAGAACGATATTTTTACATGAAATGAACCCGTCCTGTTTCTTTTTTAAATAACTGATCATTTACACTGATTCGATTACTGCACAATTCTGTTTGCAGTATAAATATACCTATCCTCGGATTCAATGATTAATTGCTTTCAATAAATAATTGTTTGGCAAACGTTGGTGCGTTAAATCTGAAGAAATCTCGCAACGAGTTGATTTTATTCCCAAAAAATGCCCTCAATTATGGTAGCAATGTAAATAGGAGGATTCCTAAATCAAATCGAGGACGCCTCGTTCGGCGAATCTGTCGCGACAAGAATTTCTCGGTAAATATATTTTAAATAAATTTCAAATTAATATTATACTCGCGTTTGATTTCTGGTGATCAAGGATCAAAGGATCAGAATTCACTGGNAATATTAGTTGGTGCGCCATCGCCTGACCATTTGTCGGCGAGCACCGCGCGCGCGTTCCGCGACGACGGCGCTGAAAGGGGTGAACGGACGTGCGCTCTTTTGAGTCATTTTCAACCGGGTAATCGATAAGCGGCTGCCCGGCTATCTAAGAATGTAGAAATCGACGATCCTCTCCGCAGGAGAGAACGATATTTTTACATGAAATGAACCCGTCCTGTTTCTTTTTTAAATAACTGATCATTTACACTGATTCGATTACTGCACAATTCTGTTTGCAGTATAAATATACCTATCCTCGGATTCAATGATTAATTGCTTTCAATAAATAATTGTTTGGCAAACGTTGGTGCGTTAAATCTGAAGAAATCTCGCAACGAGTTGATTTTATTCCCAAAAAATGCCCTCAATTATGGTAGCAATGTAAATAGGAGGATTCCTAAATCAAATCGAGGACGCCTCGTTCGGCGAATCTGTCGCGACAAGAATTTCTCGGTAAATATATTTTAAATAAATTTCAAATTAATATTATACTCGCGTTTGATTTCTGGTGATCAAGGATCAAAGGATCAGAATTCACTGGGAACAGTCGGAGCTGTACGCGGAAAACAGATTACGATTGAGCGAGTCGCGAGAGCAGCGCAGAATTTTTCGTACTCGCAGTTTTGTAGACGGTGATCGATACCGGGAGCGGAGGGGCTTTTTGTAACGTCTCCGGCGATAAATGTTAACGATCGGGGCCGGGGGGTGGAAACGGGGAACGGCGGGGGCGGGTTACACGTAAGAGTGGCNAAACAGGCGGAGCTGTACACGGAAAACAGATTACGATTGAGCGAGTCGCGAGAGCAGCGCAGAATTTTTCGTATTCGGAGTTTTGTAGACGGTGATCGATACCGGGAGCGGAGGGGCTTTTCGTAACGTCTCCGGCGATAAATGTTAACGATCGGGGCCGGGGGTGGAAACGGGGAACGGCGGGGGCGGGTTACACGTAAGAGTGGCGATAACCGGCGATAATCTCGTTTTTTCTCGATACTTACTTATTCATGCAAATATTTATAATTCACCGTAAGCGTTTTAATTGCGTTAGCACGGTAACAAGTACCTTGCACGCCGCGTGCGTTCATTAACTATGGAAAAATGGTAGGGAATAGGTCGGCGGAAGGTTGAAGCCGGCCGGTGAATTTTCAAAGGAGAATATTGATCGCGCGCGCGCGCGCGCGGCCTCTCCGCCGAGTGGTATCTTCGCCTTTTGTAAATTTATTTGCATTCGTGCGACGCACTCCGCGGAAACGGAAAGAGGGACAAAGAGGGGGCGGACGGGGAAGAGGACGGGATAAACAGAAAGACAAAGAGAGAAAGAGAGAGACAGCGGCAAGCAGAGAAAAATCAGGAAATTTGATCTCTCCGCCCCTATATGAGGCGCGAGCGTGTGCCGCGTGTACAGTTAATTTAATTATCCGTGCATTTCGGAAACGTATTTGTCTTTTGTACGGGGACGGAGTAATAAATTCCGTGGAAACGCGGAGACGTACGCCGCGGAAAGCTGCGCTTTGCACAAGAAGCAGACAGTGGGTAATTATCAATACACTATACGACGCGGCTTTTTTTCTAATTAGTCATGCCGCGGCGAAATAGAAGTGANCTTTGTACGGGGACGGAGTAATAAATTCCGTGGAAACGCGGAGACGTACGCCGCGGAAAGCTGCGCTTTGCACAAGAAGCAGACGGTGGGTAATTATCAATAGACTATACGACGCGGCTTTTTTTCTAATTAGTCATGCCGCGGCGAAATAGAAGTGATGAGGAAACGGGGAACGGAATCGGAAACTATTTGTTGTCGTTGCGCGCGGCACCGGCGGGTGTATCGAAAATTGAAGGAAACGACGATCAACAAGCTTCAACATATGTCTTTATCATTACCGAGCCGGTTAATTGGAAATTCATATAAGCGCCTAAAATATGCAAATTCGGGACAAAGAAATTCATTTTGAAGTTTAATTAAAAACGAGCCAAGCAAAAAAACAGAGAGGAAAGAGTGGAAAACAGAAAAAATGGGAGGAGGGAAAGAGAACGAGAGATAGAACGCGCGCGCGAGTGAGAGAGAGAGAGAGAGAGAGACGGAGGGACGGAGGGAACAGAAATCCCCGCTATTATACGTCAAACCTGGCGCACCTGCCTCCCCGACGAATATGCAGCGAAATTAAATCAGGCTGAAAATATCTTCGTAATGAGGGAACCATGGAGGAAAGAAGTGAAACGCGGACGGCCGTGCCGTGGAAAAAGGCCACGCGTGCGTGCGGTCAGAGTTGTCGAACGAGCCGAATTAAAGCGGCGGATGTCTGAACGGAACGTGGTGCAACGACCCTCCCGCGAAGGAGAGGCCCGCTTCCGGTTGAAAGTTCGCGTTACAAAGCGGACAGGACAGCGAGCTCTCCGTTCATGGTTTCGAGCGTTTCGCTCCGTCCGCATACACGCATCGCGCCGCGCGAGAGAGAGAGAATTACGCGTACGTCCGCCTCGGAGAGCGCCAGAGCTGACGTCTGAGATTTAGAAGCCGCAAAATAACAAAAGCTTAAACAATTTCCGGGCAGCTACAAAAGCGGGGCCATTCTCGCGGACCAACGTCGCGTCATTGTTTGGTCTTGCGGCCGACGAGCGGAAAGCGCGCGGGGGCGGACTTCGCCGGAGGGCGAACGACGCGGAGGGCAGCCCGGCGCGTTAATATGTCGCGGAGACGCGATATCGCTTTAAATGGCGCGCCGCGCGGGTACCCTATTAAGAAGAAGACCCGAGAGCTTAACGCCCGGGAACGAGCTCGTGAAACATTCGGGCAACCGTTTTTTCTAATGGCCGCATATGAAGGTTTTATTTGGCAGGGAAACGACGCGCGTTCGCGTTTCAACTCTTTTTTTAGAGAAATGGATTAGGGTGTTGCTGCGTAAAACTCTCAGACCTGAGATTTAATTCATGCCCAAGAAGTCAGAGATAGAACTTTCGTGGTGAAAAATATCTATCGTTTATAATAGAGCGGTATATAAATAATATTTGAAGGGAGGGCAATCGAAAGATGGCAGTATTTCGATACGAGCCTCTTCACTTCAACGGTTTCATTAATTTGTATCGGGAAAAAACTTAAAAAAGAATGAAGGTAAATATAGGTATACGTAAATAGAATACACGTATTAAAAATTCTGCAGACTACACATTTTTATGTTTATTCATCAACAAATGAAGAATGTTTCAAGCATATAATGATATCGTGCCGAGAAGAATTTAATTATTCGACATTTCAAAATTGCTACAGAACTTTACATAATTCGATTTGATAATTTCTCCGCCTATTTTAATTAATATAAGAAATGACCGTAGAAGTAAGTAACGTAAAAGGTCGTTCTTAAAAGGTAGCAGAAAAAAAGGTAAAATGGGGGAAGAAAGCGACGATCCTTGTACAAAGGCAAAACTCGTGTGTCCACTCGAAAAGCGCGATCCTTATCCCGGCTACTTGTCCAAGCGGGCAGCGGGCAAAGCATCTAGGGCGATCTACGTGCTCTGAAATATCAAAGAACCCTTTTCACCGTGGCTTTGGAGGTAGAGGGGCACGAGAAGAAGAAGAAGAAGAAGGAGGGTCGAAGGTCCTCGGTCTGGCGCGTCGTGTCTTGCAGGGACAGGTTTAAGCTCGGGGTCCGCGACGGTGTAGCGGCGATAGTTGCGGTGGTAGTGGTGAAGCGACTAGGCAGTATTCTCGACAGAGTTGTTGGCGACTCTGCGAGAGGGTGGCGGCGGTGGCGGCGGTACCGCGGCGGTGGTCGGTGGGTGGTGGTTCAGGCGACGGTTATCAAAATTGCGCGTGCCATTATAATTTTAAAGCCGGCTTTCCTCGCAGCACCGCCGCCTGGTCGTTGGACCGCAGGAGTTCTGGCAGTGGGTAAAAGAGGAGGAACATAGAGAGAGGAGCGCGGGCAGCACGAGAAAGGGGTTGGAGGAAGTGGCAGAGCGGGCGGGTTGGGTGGTACGGAGCAGGAAGTAGAGGAGAAAGAGGAAAAAGGTGGACGAAAGGGTGGCGGCGGCAACGAGGGTGTCGGTGGGTCCGTGCACACGCTGGGGATTGAAGTTCGGTACGGCACACCGGGGGTGGACGAGCGAGAGAAGGGCCAGAGGGGGTGGGTCATTTATTTCCCTCCCGCACGGCATAATTTATCGCGAGGATTTTCGCGAGAGCACGCAGAGAGCACCGCGATAGAGGAAGAGCTAGGTAGGCGAGAGAGGAGAGAGAAAAGTAGCAAAAGGGTGGGTCGGGACACACGGGGAAGGGTGGAAAAAGGGTGGTCTACCGGTTGGCGGCGGCAGCGGCGGCGATGGTGGTAGCTCTCTACGCTGCGCTGCTGCGGCAGCAACTCGCTCGGGGCATCAAGAAACTGATGTAAATGGAGGCAAAGTATACGTTCGTACGAATGCTCGTTCCCCGTGTCCTCATCTTTGATAAAAGGACCCTCGATTTACGGCCATCTGCGCCCGGGATTTCGCACGCGAATTTCGAATTACGTTGTTAACGATTTCAAGCACAGACCGACGTTGTCGCCGGCCCTCTCACGTATTCAGCTTCCTATTCTCCCAGATTGCGCCGCTATACCGGCCGAAATTATGTCTCGTTTTTATCGGATACGCGCCGCTCGGCTGCCGCCTCGGCGTCCAATCGAGGAAACGATCTGAAATATTAAAACGGCGATTTACGTTGTCCCTAAAACGCAGCCGTACGACGATCGATCGTCGCCATCGACGGCTGAATCATCATATTATTTTCACGCTCTCGAACATCGATAATGCAATTTATTATTTCGAAACGTTGAACGATATCCATCCGAAACGTCGATTTCGAGGCCGGTTATTTAAATAGAAAGTAGGTGTACCCGAAACAATCGTAACGAGCCGGGCACGGCTAGAATCGTTCGTTCCCGATTATTATGCAGGTATTTACTTTAGTTCATTATGAAATGACAGGCGTCATAATTAATGCCAAACGTATTTCGCGATTAGAATCGTGGAAGCGAGTGGGAAGCGAATTTTCCACCGTAAAACACAGTCGCGCAACGAGCGACAGGCTTTGAAGCCGCCGTGCCGTATCAATCCGTTTACACATTACAACGCAGCGGCCGCGTATGACGATTTACCCGTGAAATTTTCATCAACGCTCGCCATAGCTCGCAAAAATAAAGAATTAATTATGATTATTCTACGTTTAACGTGTTCCACTATTATCCGGATATATATTCAATATTCATCGGCTATTTTTAGACACAGCGATGCTCTTCTCCCTTCTAAATGTCTCCTTTCATTAAAATTAATCTACGATTCGAACATTTCTAAAATAAATTTCAACAGAAGCCTTCGAGGAGATAATAAATTCTTTTTATGAAACTTTAATTTTGACGATTATATAAAAGGTAGAATGGGAGAGTTTCAAAAATAAATTAGGGTCGGATATTAGCCAGAGGTGACCGGCAAGAAATACAGAGACGGCCGATCAGATATGAATCGAAATTTTGCGGGAAATGATAGCCGGGGAAAAACGTGCCTCGCCTCGAGTTATTTATCCGCCGATCGATTACTTACGTGTTATTGTTTCATTATCAAAAGGATACGGATGGGCGACGTCCGCGTTTGATATATATTCGTATTTCGTTGCCACGTTTCTCCTTTTTTCATATCGTCCGGCAGGCGTTTTTCTAAAAAAGTCTATTTCGTTTAAAAATGTTCGCCGATGGAAAAGACGATTCGTTGAAAAAGGGAGCTACACGGTTGCCTACAGGTAGGCAAACATAATATCTGGTACACTGTCTTCATATGTCAGGGTAATATATTAAAAATTAATAAGACGCGACGTCGAATAATTTCTGAGTAGCACCGAAGACGGTCTCCCTGAATTTTGCACGATTCTGCTAATTATACATATATTATTGAAAAGATAATGAACGTGCAACAGAGTGTCGAGTAGCGAACTAGGTCCCGATCCCAAGTCGGCGTTATCGATTAGAAACGAATTACTCTTCGTCTACGATAAAGCCTGACACAGTTTAAAGCCAAGACCATATGACACCCTCGACCGCGTGACACTATCATTCATACTCGTCCATCCATACATCCAATCCTTCTCATCTGTATATCGATCAGCGTCCACGCGTTGCCGGGATTGAGGGTGGAGGGCGGCGGGGGTGGANGTTGAACGATATCCATCCGAAACGTCGATTTCGAGGCCGGTTATTTAAATAGAAAGTAGGTGTACCCGAAACAATCGTAACGAGCCGGGCACGGCTAGAATCGTTCGTTCCCGATTATTATGCAGGTATTTACTTTAGTTCATTATGAAATGACAGGCGTCATAATTAATGCCAAACGTATTTCGCGATTAGAATCGTGGAAGCGAGTGGGAAGCGAATTTTCCACCGTAAAACACAGTCGCGCAACGAGCGACAGGCTTTGAAGCCGCCGTGCCGTATCAATCCGTTTACACATTACAACGCAGCGGCCGCGTATGACGATTTACCCGTGAAATTTTCATCAACGCTCGCCATAGCTCGCAAAAATAAAGAATTAATTATGATTATTCTACGTTTAACGTGTTCCACTATTATCCGGATATATATTCAATATTCATCGGCTATTTTTAGACACAGCGATGCTCTTCTCCCTTCTAAATGTCTCCTTTCATTAAAATTAATCTACGATTCGAACATTTCTAAAATAAATTTCAACAGAAGCCTTCGAGGAGATAATAAATTCTTTTTATGAAACTTTAATTTTGACGATTATATAAAAGGTAGAATGGGAGAGTTTCAAAAATAAATTAGGGTCGGATATTAGCCAGAGGTGACCGGCAAGAAATACAGAGACGGCCGATCAGATATGAATCGAAATTTTGCGGGAAATGATAGCCGGGGAAAAACGTGCCTCGCCTCGAGTTATTTATCCGCCGATCGATTACTTACGTGTTATTGTTTCATTATCAAAAGGATACGGATGGGCGACGTCCGCGTTTGATATATATTCGTATTTCGTTGCCACGTTTCTCCTTTTTTCATATCGTCCGGCAGGCGTTTTTCTAAAAAAGTCTATTTCGTTTAAAAATGTTCGCCGATGGAAAAGACGATTCGTTGAAAAAGGGAGCTACACGGTTGCCTACAGGTAGGCAAACATAATATCTGGTACACTGTCTTCATATGTCAGGGTAATATATTAAAAATTAATAAGACGCGACGTCGAATAATTTCTGAGTAGCACCGAAGACGGTCTCCCTGAATTTTGCACGATTCTGCTAATTATACATATATTATTGAAAAGATAATGAACGTGCAACAGAGTGTCGAGGAGCGAACTAGGTCCCGATGCCAAGTCGGCGTTATCGATTAGAAACGAATTACTCTTCGTCTACGATAAAGCCTGACACAGTTTAAAGCCAAGACCATATGACACCCTCGACCGCGTGACACTATCATTCATACTCGTCCATCCATACATCCAATCCTTCTCATCTGTATATCGATCAGCGTCCACGCGTTGCCGGGATTGAGGGTGGAGGGCGGCGGGGGTGGAAAACACGCGAGGAGAGAGCGCGCCTCCAGGACGAGAATTTTTCTCCCGTGACCGCGACCGATTGGGCGAAAGGAGTCGGACGCGGGCCGCGAGAAAGGGGTTCGACGAGCGTGCCGAGGAGGGTGACAAAGTGCGAAGGGGCTGGCCACGGAATTCTCATCGATTCTCCCGGAGCCTTGAAAGTCTAAGGCAGGGTTATTTTGAAATTGATCCCGAGGCTCGTTCGGCGCCATCGTCCGCGGAAAAGTTGCGTACTGCGCACACCCGTCCACGGGATGTTGCCCCCCTTCTACGACCCCTTTTCCGCCCCTGCGGCGCCGACAAGGACCAAGAGCGCGCGACACGCGTACCGCGTGTACGTGCACGGGGCACGCGAGCGTGTGTGCGTCGTAAAGAGAGGGGAGGAAAAGCTCGGAAAGCCGGCCTCGCCGCGACCTCAGAGGGGAAAAATACATCGTCGAAGTGTGTGCGCGGATCCTGCGAGGGTGGCCGGCGATGTGTCGCTGTCGCGGTCGCTAGTAGTGGTAGTAGCGCGTTTCGCTGGTGCTGGTAGCAGGGTGCGTCGGTGGAGGTGGGCAAAAAATACGCCGACTCCGGATTGGACCATTAGCCTGGGGTGGGGCACCTTTTCGACTGTCGTCCCCTGTTCCCCGCCGCCCCGAAAACCGTCCTCGAGCCGAGCCGCGGCGGCGGCGTCGCGTCGTTCACCCCCAGAGCGCCCCGGCGCTGCTTTCACGGAAAATATTTTTCCTCGGAAACTCGGAAGCCGGGCGCCGCGGAAACCCCATACGCCACTGCGCGTTTACACGATACCCGGTATTGTTTCGCGAATCTAAATTCGCCCTGACAAACGGCCACCGGCCGCACGGTCCATTGTGCTCCTCCGCGCGCCGGCCAAGATTCGAAAATATTTTCCAAGAAACCCTCCGGCTACTTCATTATTCCGCGCTCAGAACGGACACCGGGGAAAACAGTATTATGAAAATATCTGTCGGGCATAAATTATTGAGTAACGCGGAAATGCAAATCGCGAGGGAACTCCGGTTTTTTTAACGATATTACAGCCCGTCTTTCAAAGCGGATCATTTTAGAGACAGGAAGTCTGTAATAATTAGCAAATTGTACTAAATTCCTTTGTTTCGAATAAAATATGATGAAATATTATAGAAAAGAGGGATGAAAATTATAATACATTTGTAATGTTTGTTAAATCGAATGGCGATTTCGAACGGGATCGCGATTATAATAAATTGCTGATACCAGCGAGGCGATTAGCCATCGAAACCGAGGACAGCTGGAAAGTCGTGCGGGGCTTTCGCGAAGCGTTACGCGTGGACGAAATATAGGGAAAAAGTGAAATAAAACGAAAAAGAGGGAAGAAAAAGCGGCGGCCGGTGAACGGCTCCTTGTCGCTTAATGGAAATTTCTGGTTCGAGCGCGGCGAACGAGCGGCGAGCCGGCCTCGAAATGTAAAAATTGTCACTTTCAGCCGCGCCGCTGCATAATACGCGTTACGTAGCGATCAGCATTCATAGAATAATTTCGTTCTAGAGACTCGCGCGCGACCTATCCGCCCGTCACGGCTGACAGGCTTCCCGCGGACCCATTTTAATTATCTCATCCTCTAAATTATTCGCTTGGGAAAGTTCGACTTCCTACAACATCCGACCCTTTCCTTTACTCTGTCCGCCGCGAGAATTATTTGAGAAATACTTTTCGATTAACTCGCTCCCCCTCTTGTCCATTCGCCGAAAGAAACCGTGGAATTTCGTGCGGAGAGCTTCGGACTGTCAGCTACTCCCTGCGCTTGAAAGCTGATTTAAAAAGTTTCCGAGTCTACGCGCGTCCGGGAAAAGAAAGGATTGACAACAGAAGTTATACGACGTCAAATGGATGTTTTAATGCGAGATCAGCGCTTTCAGAATCATTTTTAATCGAATATAACGTGGGGCGAAGTCAGGGTTCAATAGAGGAAAATGAAGTTTTGTAAGGGACAAGTGGAGTGAAAATAATTTCGCGATATTCCTTCGTCACCGTTGAAACCAGACGGCGATCGATGCGCGGACCTTATCATCTGAAAGTCAAAAATTCTGGGGCGATATAATTTGCGCGTCGGGGTACGAAGACCTCGGGATAATCGAAAGGTTTCTGGTCCCGCTCAATTTATCTTTAAATCGTCCTCCCGGAGGCGTCATTTTATTCAGGAAATCGTTCACGGCCGGATGCCTTTTCATAATTCCCCGTAATGTCCTCCTATCGGGCGCGTTTCGACCGCGGACCGGTCGGCCGAGGGAAACGGCGAGTGCAAATAGGGTGGATCTCCCGAGAGAGGGAAGAAAAAAAATGAACCGAGGTGAAAAAAGTAGGAAGCGCGCGCGCGCGCGGGGGGCGAAAAAGAGAAAAAGGCGGGCCTCCAGATCCCGACACACAGCTCGACGCGATAATTAATCAAGCTAAGAAAGCCGTACGACCGTGAAACGTTGGCGTCGGCGGCGGGGATGGCGGAGTTTGAGGTGAAAGAAAAAAAAGCTCGGGGGATGAGACGACGACGACGACGACGGGGGGGGGCGGGAGGGCGAGTCGCGAGAGCTGAATTCCAAACAGAGAGGTGGCAGCAGCTTGTAGGCAGGGAATTTGGCGGGAAAAACGAATCCAAACACGACGACGGGGAACACGCGGAGCAATACATCACGTTCTTCTACTAGCGGAGGGAAGAAACGGCGAAAAAAGAGGGAAAAAATCACCGAGAGGGGGTAAAGAGAAAAAGAAACGAAACTGCGAGAGCCGAGTCGAGTACGAGAGGGGGATAAACGGTTCTCCTACCATCGCGTCTCGCCGTCCTTCTCTGGCCAGCCCACACTTTTTCGTTTTTCTCCGTCGCCGAGCCCCTACCATCTTCTCGCTCTCTTTTTTTAAAAAAAAAAAGAACGTCGCTCCGTGGTGGGAGACGGCGATTCCACCCCCCCGGGTGCCGGTATCCCTTCTACTTTTCTTCCACCACCAACGGTCTCACTGAACCGGGGTAGGGACGGCGAGGCAGGCGAAGGGTAATTTTTAAAACGCCGCTTGTGGAAAATAAAAATTAGCCCGGGGTGGGAGAGAACGGACCGATCGGTCTCTCCGTGGTAACAAAAGAGACGCATCGCGCGCAGAGGACGTAAGAACCGGAGGGGAGAAGATTCGCTAGCTGCCGTGGGACGGGGATCATTTTTCAAGAGGGAGCGAAAAAAAAAGTCGAGAGAGGGAGGACTGATAATGAGAGGGGCGGCCGGAGGGGAGAAGAGGTCAGCGCCGAAAATTGGTGGGAGCCTGAAACGAAGGGGAAAACGGAGGAACTTATCNTCACCGTTGAAACCAGACGGCGATCGATGCGCGGACCTTATCATCTGAAAGTCAAAAATTCTGGGGCGATATAATTTGCGCGTCGGGGTACGAAGACCTCGGGATAATCGAAAGGTTTCTGGTCCCGCTCAATTTATCTTTAAATCGTCCTCCCGGAGGCGTCATTTTATTCAGGAAATCGTTCACGGCCGGATGCCTTTTCATAATTCCCCGTAATGTCCTCCTATCGGGCGCGTTTCGACCGCGGACCGGTCGGCCGAGGGAAACGGCGAGTGCAAATAGGGTGGATCTCCCGAGAGAGGGAAGAAAAAAAATGAACCGAGGTGAAAAAAGTAGGAAGCGCGCGCGCGCGCGGGGGGCGAAAAAGAGAAAAAGGCGGGCCTCCAGATCCCGACACACAGCTCGACGCGATAATTAATCAAGCTAAGAAAGCCGTACGACCGTGAAACGTTGGCGTCGGCGGCGGGGATGGCGGAGTTTGAGGTGAAAGAAAAAAAAGCTCGGGGGATGAGACGAC
>SMSR01010183.1:115991-147425 GCA_019453355.1 Ceratina japonica
GGGGGGGGGCGGGAGGGCGAGTCGCGAGAGCTGAATTCCAAACAGAGAGGTGGCAGCAGCTTGTAGGCAGGGAATTTGGCGGGAAAAACGAATCCAAACACGACGACGGGGAACACGCGGAGCAATACATCACGTTCTTCTACTAGCGGAGGGAAGAAACGGCGAAAAAAGAGGGAAAAAATCACCGAGAGGGGGTAAAGAGAAAAAGAAACGAAACTGCGAGAGCCGAGTCGAGTACGAGAGGGGGATAAACGGTTCTCCTACCATCGCGTCTCGCCGTCCTTCTCTGGCCAGCCCACACTTTTTCGTTTTTCTCCGTCGCCGAGCCCCTACCATCTTCTCGCTCTCTTTTTTTAAAAAAAAAAAGAACGTCGCTCCGTGGTGGGAGACGGCGATTCCACCCCCCCGGGTGCCGGTATCCCTTCTACTTTTCTTCCACCACCAACGGTCTCACTGAACCGGGGTAGGGACGGCGAGGCAGGCGAAGGGTAATTTTTAAAACGCCGCTTGTGGAAAATAAAAATTAGCCCGGGGTGGGAGAGAACGGACCGATCGGTCTCTCCGTGGTAACAAAAGAGACGCATCGCGCGCAGAGGACGTAAGAACCGGAGGGGAGAAGATTCGCTAGCTGCCGTGGGACGGGGATCATTTTTCAAGAGGGAGCGAAAAAAAAAGTCGAGAGAGGGAGGACTGATAATGAGAGGGGCGGCCGGAGGGGAGAAGAGGTCAGCGCCGAAAATTGGTGGGAGCCTGAAACGAAGGGGAAAACGGAGGAACTTATCGAGGGTATAGCGATACGGTGGCCGTACCACCTCCTCGGTCTCCGTCGAGAGGATCCGGAGAAATTTACAGGATGTTCCGGAGGAGGCATCGTTCTCCGACCACCTCCGGTTGACACGCGCTATGGTTCACCCCGAGTTAGGGAGGGCGGTTTCGATCCGCGGGGGCGATCGGTTTGGCGGGAGACCGTCGAACGTAACAGGATAAAAGTGTGCTTAACGGCTGACCGATGTACGCGCGCGATGTTGTACAGCTTTGATGCCATTAACGCTCGGATCAATGGAGCAATTCAGCCGCTGAGAATTAACGTAAGACCGAGAGGGGGTGAGAGCGCGGCGCGTCGGGAATTTTCGCTATTTCCATTCGAACTGCCGTCGATTGTTCCCGTTGACGAGATTTTAATCACTCGCCTTGCAATGTTCGAGATCAAATTAAAATACGATTGTAATAAACTTAAGTCGTCCACGCGACCAAGACCTTTCACTCCGTGCCATTCGGCATCATGGAAATTGCGAAATTAATTGAAAAATGTTTTCGCTCCTATTAGGAGCATGAATTTTAAAACGGTTATCAAAGCTCTAACTAGGAAGCATTTAAATGATTATTTCGCAGGGTATCAATCGGCCATCGACGGTCGCAAGGCACAAACACGGTATACGCATTTTAATGTATTAATAGAGAGGCGGCACGGCTGGGAAAAAGTGAATCCGTCGTAGGCAGCGACGCAATCCCTAGCTCGGGCCCTCTCATCGATGGAGGATCAGAGAAATTTATAGGGTGTTCCAGGAGGTATCCGCGCTTCGCGTAAATTTATTGGCACGTGCGATGTGTCACGAAGAACTACCTACGTTATAGTACGGGAACGGATCGATCAATTTGCCGCGGGTGTTATAGGTAACTTGACAGACGCGCATCTTTAATCCTCGGACCGGCCGGACCGGGGACGTGGAAAAAGTTTTAACAGATATACATAAGCTGATAAAAAATTATTGCCATTGAATAAATTAGATCATGATGAATACGAGGAAACTTCGAAATCGCCTTGAAAGTTGCGAATATTTAAAGAAGGAATATTTTACGTGGTTTTCTTATTAATCAATATCTACTACCATGAATATTAAATGCAACGTAGGATGTTAGTTAGTGAAAAAAATATCGTCTAACGTCTGAAAAATAATAATAGAACTTATTCGACAATTCCCTGTTGGCGTTAGCGTAATGAATCGCTCATCCAGAACTGTTAACCGGGAATAGGCGAACGGTAAAAAGTATGCGTATATGCATGGATGTATGTATGCATATACGTATATGCGCGGGCGCAAGTGGCTACCTTTCCATCCTCCTCGCTCGAAATTTAGAGAGATTTAAAACGCTGGCTGGAAGTATTGCTCTGTTCCCATTTATTGGCACGTGCGATGCGTCAGGAGAAAACACGTTACGGTACACTGACTGATCGGTTTGTCGGGAACACGTCGAACTTTCCACGGTGAAAGTTCGATCGAGGCAGTGCGCGCCGCGCGCTCCCAACGACCGAATGCACGCGAGGGTGCATCGAACGGATTGCGTAACGGCTCCAGAGTCATGACAGTTCCTATCGGACTTTTTCGAATTCCTTTCCCAGGCCCTTCGCCCTTCGAAGTGTAAACCCGGCCGTCCGTTTCCGAACTTGAGGTAAATTGCTCCGATTCCGTTCGTGCCTCGATTTCCAACGAGATTCTGGCTTGCCCGCTGCTGTTGCGTCGTTCTGATAATCGCGAAGAGATAGAATATTTGATAAAAGAAGTAGGAGTTTCAGAAAATTAACTCTGTGAAAAATTCAGCCCGGAATCAAGCACGACGCTGTTCTGGTAGAAAGACGTGGCTGTTGTTAGGCCAATTTAAACCCGAAGCAGTGATGCAGAATGTTTTAAAAGCACTCCGTACAACGGCTGCATACGCAAAGCGTATAACAACTCCTCTGAAGTAATTTAGCATCCCGGGAAGAAAACGCGAGGTGTGATAAGACAACGTAAAAAGCGAGGTACGAGGGCGCGATGAAAAACGACTGACGGGTGTGGGTAATACGAGGAAGGTAAAAATAAAGTGGAAACCCACTTGAGAAACGTACGTGGGAACTGAGATAATTTTCTTGGGGGAAAGAATTTTACACGAGAGCTTCCACGTTTATATTTAATCTAACAATTTTGACAAACCAGATTGTTATAAAATATTTATTTTTAGTAGTTTTGAACGAACATTTTTGTAGAATAACGTAGAACTCCCCTTCGTTTCGAACCGAGGAAATTCATGACGAAGGCTTAACGATCGTTTTTCATCCCTCGAAGGAGGCCAGACAAAACTTTCTCGTGACGCTTGAAAATTGCACCTGCGTCCAGTGTGCTTCGGTCCGCGGACGGCGAGCAGGCAGCGGGCGCGACAGAAATTGCGAGTAAAAATTAATTACCGCGCGCATCTGTCCTCCGATTTTCGAAACGGAACAGACCTGCCATCGATTTTTCGCCCGTCGACAAGCGCGCGCGTTTTCTGATCGAATTAATCCGTCCGTGGCCCATTGTCCGGCCGCGAGACGACGCATAATTCCAGAGGCCCACAGCGTTTTCAGGCCGCGGATGAATCGCGTGTCGCGTTAGCCCGGCGCGTCGTTCCGCGAGCAAAACCGGTCGAAACTTGGAAGGTGGCGGCCATGATTCTCGGGGCCGCGAACGGGCCGGACATCCGGCGGGAGATCCGCAATTAAACGCGGACAGGAAATCGCGCGCGCGAGCGCGCGAGGTAAATTGAAAAATTTCGAAATACCGAGCCAGACGACCACGCCGATCATCCGCTTGCGGTTTCGTACGTGAAACGCTGCTCTCTCGCCCCCGAAACCCGTCCTCCTCCGCCCCCGCGTCCCCGCCTGCCACCGTGCCACGCGGTCCGCCGGGAAATCGTGTTAGAATTTCACGATTCGATTGAAAACGATTGAATCGACCGGCCTCCCTTGATCTGCACCGGAGAAGATGATTTTTCCAACACCTGCCGTGATGAAATTTCTACTGACTCCTCTCACGGTCTACAATTATTAATACACGTTTTCGTTCACGCTCTTAAAATATTTTCAACACTTCTTCGAATGCGTTCATCCTTTTTTAATATCAATTTCGATTTATCGATTAAATTACTGAGATAACGTGCAGTAAGCGAAGAAACGAAGGCTTCAGTCGTCGAAGGAAACAAGCTTACGTACAATTTATAAATTCATTAATTTTTATACAAGTAATCGTTTGAGGAAAATCTCCAGTTATCTCGCGTTACCGCTGGAGCCTTTGATTCAACGTGATCGAACGTGCACCCCATCTCAGTATCCAGCAACGAGCTAAAACCCTGAGATAAAACGTCTGATCCAGTGGCTTAAATACATCGGCGTAGCGACTTCTACCGTCCGAAAACGTTATCGAATTTTTGACGCCCAAGTGACGTAACGCGGCGCGGTAATCTAACCGTGGAAAATTCGGAACGCGTGCAGCGTTTCATAGGAAGGATTCCCTTGGATCAGCGAGGGATCTACGATACGGGGTGCTCTCGTCCGGTGCAATTGCCTCTTGATCGACCGCTAAATTTTATCCGTCGAAGTAAACGCCAATTAGACGCGAGGGTCGGCGGGTGCGCGATGCGCTTTTAAATTCTCTGTCACGGGGAAACGGTTGAATCCGTCTTAAGCCGCGTTCACCGCGGCCGCCCCCGACCGGTCCTCTGCCTTTTTTTTTCCCTCGTACGACAGTGGACGCTTAATACCCTAATTAATGTAATTTGGTTTCTATACCGGCACAACTCCCAACTGTCCGACCGAAACCGTTCTATACTACTCTCTCTCTCCCCGGGCGTCCCTCCGCCCGGCCGATGTACAACACACCACTTCCGTCCCTTCCTGCCCCTACGTGTCTCCGCGGCGTCTCTCTAGCCGGCTCCTGTATATTCCAGCCAGCCATCGGGTCACCCCCTTTCCGGCCGCCGAACAGCCCGACGGTCATCTAAACTTTTCCCGTAATTAGTTATAAATTTCATTCGCGTTCTACGTAACAATATTCGTGCACGACCTCGCCGGAACACTGTGTACCGGTGTGTACGTGCGGTGGCCGAGGGGAAAGGAAAAAGGAAGCAGAAAGCAGAGCGCGTAGCGCGGAGGGGTGCGCGGGGGCGACGGAGAAATAAAGAGAGAGAGAGAGGGACCGGGGGCACGGGGGGCCGGAGGAGAGCGGTGGGAACGGCGGGGCGGAAGACGGAGGACGCGAAAAAAGGAGACGGAGAAAGAGGGTGGCGGAAGGACGGCGAGTGGAAAGAGCGGACGAGCGACGGAGAGGCGCGGACGTACCGAGAAAGAGAGGTACAAAGCAGCGGACGGTCTCTGGTTCCCGCCAGTGACGCTGAGTAAGCCGGCTCCGGGGAGGGGTGAACGGCGGTGGAAATGGAAAATAGAGGGGAATATTATAGCCGGAGGTTCGATAGGAGAGGGTCGAAAGAGGCCGGAGCTCAGCCGCCGACGAGCAGAGAGAGGGGTTGCACTAACGAACGACGAACGAACGGCGAACGAACGAACGAACGTACACGATGGATCAGAAAGAGAGCGGGACGGAGAAAATTCGAGCCCTCTACACCCTCTAACCGGAGCGCGGGCCTGGTGGGGGTGGCGGCCATTTTGCGAGCCGCGAAAAACAGCCCTACCACGAGATAGCGCAAAGGGGCTTTCTGCCACCGACCCCGCAATCCTTCCAACCCCTGCCTCCGCCGTCGCACCCTGCCTGCCTGCCTGCCTGCTGTTCGTTCGTTCGTTCGTTCGTTCATTCGTTCTCGCGCTCACTCTTTCTCGCTAAAGTTTCTCTCCACCCGTTACGAACACCGTCATCCCCTTTCCCGTGTACAGCACGCGCGCACACACACACGCGCGCGCGCGCGTACGCCGAGCTCTCCCTCAGCCGCTCTTATTCCCTTGATTCCCCCTACGATCCTGTATTAAGCGCAAAATGTGGACGAACATTAGGCACTAACGTTTTACTTTAAAAATACATTCGTATTTGGGAGGATCTCCGGCTGCCGTACGAGCCTCTCGGGCTTTTCCACTGGGCTTGATTGTCTTCTGGAGGATGCATCTCGGTTAGATGGAGGGTTAAACGAGAATGGTTTCTTTTTAGTTCTGCCGGTTCATTTCCAAACGAACTACACGTCTACGTGCAGCGATCATAAAAACTCTAGTTGCACAGTGATGATTCTGGATTTTTATTGATCAAGTGTTACATATTAATCATGTTCATTAAACGATATTATATATTAATTAGACTAATTAGTATTATATAATAATCTATTATACTACAGAAATGGAGTTCTAACTTTTTAAATAATATGAGGAACGATGAATTAGGTAATTTAATAATTTCCTGTAAGATCTATAATCCTAATTAATCAAATCTATCGTTAGGCGCATTTAACAGCTCTGTAATTTTACACAGACCGGTAACGTATTCGGGTTTAACGAACGATTGTTTGACAATCGAATTAAAAATATTCCCGGGGGATGAAAATTACACGGAAACTTCCCTCGAATCGGCGTGACGCGCCGGTCAGCCAAAACTGTTCGATCACACCGATCCCCGTGGTGATTATCGAATTACCAAACATCAACATGGAAATCGTACGAAGAGCGTAGTAAACATGCAAGTAGTATACGAGCCCGCCGGTCTCTCGAACTATAATGCGCAAACGTATAATGATTACGAGCGTCTCTCGTCGATTTTCTTGTTAGACAGAACTGCCGTAACTATAATTCGGACTCGCGCTAGGAACGTAACTGGATTCGAACGGCGAATGGACAGCGAACGGGAGAGGATCGTCGGAGACGTGATGCACGCGCGATAGGTATACTTAATTAACGTGTCGCCGGTGAAATCGAAAGTCCCCGTGACCCAGATACACCGGGAAATTAAATTATTGTTATTTTCGGAATCACCTGTTGGCAATACTCCATCTGATAATATCCAGCGAGCCGCAGAAGCGACGCGACTCGATATACCGGTGTGTATCTCGTCACATGCACACAGCGTAACGCCGCGCGCAGCGTCCGCTGATTTTTCGATATTTTCCACGAAAACTTTGACACTCGACAAATTACGGGTATTGGCCGTTTTATCGGTAATATTGGCCGGCATCCCCCGATATAATTACGTAATGCCGACGATTGTTACACTGTTTACATTATTACCAGCACGCCGCCGCCGCCGCCGCGGCTATTTATTTCGAACGCAACACGTGGGGTGTTTTTGCTTTTCGCAAAGCGTCGCCGCAACGCTCATCAGCCGGCTGTTATTTTTCATGACCCGGCAAAGTTCGAACCACTGTCTTCGATCATGTGCGGGCCTGTTCGATCGAACACCCGCACGAATGCCAGCGAGCTTCCAATACTGTGGTTCGGTTGGGTTTCATATTCTCCAGTCGCAGAATCGAAGGGATAATTAATATAATTATAGTTTTAATTAATCGATGATCAGAGATTGAAAAGCAATCGTTTCGAAACAGTTATTTAATGAAGGAAATATTTTTAGGGTGCGAGAGAATGTCTTTGTCACGTAGGAGACTGAACGCGGAGGTCAATCGATCCAATCAAATCCATCAACTCGTTCAAACACGAGACGGTTTTAGTTTCAATATCAAATGTTTTACACAAATTTTTTTCCATATCGTTTTTACCGATAAAAATCGTCCAAAAGGTAAGCTCCAATATAGTCTGCCAATCCCTGTCAAGGATGCGTCACTTTCGTTTTCGATATTCGATCTTTTCGTACGCGTAGGAATGCGTTTATGGAAAATGATGACCGAAAGGAATAGCCAATAACTTTTCCAAACACAAACCGTCCGCGATCATTGCGCTCCCATTAGCGATGATAAACAGTTTAATCGTAAAATTAATTATTGGAATATTAAAATTTCCCTACAGCATTCTCCGCGTCATACGATATGCCCGAGCGGCGTCCGAAATGATTTTCAATCATCGTTTTCAAAAAGTGACGCCCAATCGATTGATCAATTGTTCGTTAATTAAATGTTCGCCTTAATGCGATTCATTATTTTCAGATTTGATTTCGCGCCGCGTTTTGTATCATCGCCCTTATAAATATTCGATGCCATGCAAACGCGATGATAAAGTAAACATTTCATTGAGAAACGTCCCGCATATTTTGCAATAATTACATCTACATTATGACCGCGGATAGTAAATTCCGCCGTATAATTTCCTGCCAAACATTGTCCCGCGTATAATCATGCATATTAAAAGTTGCAACGTTAAGTACTCGGGATCGCCTCGGAACAGAACGTCCCGGTGAAAGCTTTGAAATGAATACAGGCACCGCAGCGAACCTGATACTTACACCGGTCAAAGTTTAGGCCATTCAATACTAGATATCGACCGCGGAGTGTCAGAAGTCAGGTCGACCGTGTCGCGTGTCACCCATCTCCTTTATTCGCCCGCTCCGTACCGGGCCATCGCCCTTAAACCGTTCAACCGGTTATTTAGCGATCGGCCGCCGACCAGGTTTCCCCGACTTGGGCTCGGAAAGCCGCAGGTGCAACGAGCGAAAAATTGATGCCATCCCCCTAACGCGTTTCGACTTTATTTGGAGAGGTTTCGTGCCGCCGTCCGAGCGGTTCCTCGGTGCCCGCGAGGGTCGTTCCGGGCTGCGTGGAAAACAGGGGTTCGAGGATATTTCCAAGTCGAGGGAACGCGGCGATGGACGGACAGAGACGGAGCGAAAAGGAGAGAAGAGTCAGAGCCGGAGGACAATCGAATTCGCAACAGCCGTCTCGGACGGCTCGTCGGCCTTTATTTTCTCCAGGTCCCCCGGCGACCACCCCGTGGCCTCCTCCCAACCCATCTTCGCCCCTTTCCTTCGACCGCTTTTCTACGAGTCGCTTTTCCCGCGCCCCTTCTCTTCCCGTTCCCACCCCGCCCTCCTTGGTAGCCCTTTTTCCTCGGCCTCGTTGGCCGGACGAGACGCGCGCCCGGGACGGAGGGCATTACGTCCAATTACAAGAAGCTTTCAGCAGATCAAATTCGGTAGCCGCGGCGGAGTTTTGATCACGACCCAGAAGAGAGCGGCTTGGATCAATTGGAAACGAGGCAGTTTCCCCGAGTAAATTCGTTCCCGTTAAGAGGGTGCCCGAGGACGGAGGCACCTCCTTCCTCCTTTCTTCCCCCGCGCTTTTGATCGACTCCGGCGAGCCGTGTCGGCGGTCCCTTCGACTTTATTTCCGCGATACGAGAACCGGGGAAGCTCGACCGATTGGAAACGGACTAGGCGACCGACCGGGCACAAGCCTGTGTTTCCCTGTTTATCCCCGCGCGCTTTTGTAGCGGTGTGTTCTGATCGTTGGAGCGCGCGACCCCGGCCCGATACACGCGCGCGTATGATCGCGGGAAACGCGCGGCAAACGCTTCGAAAGTTCCTTTGTGTTTTGCAACGTTCCCGTCTGGAAAGGGTATCCGATATCTCTTGTCGCGCCCGGCTGCGGCTCAGNCGTGTTTCCCTGTTTATCCCCGCGCGCTTTTGTAGCGGTGTGTTCTGATCGTTGGAGCGCGCGACCCCGGCCCGATATACACGCGCGCGTATGATCGCGGGAAACGCGCGGCAAACGCTTCGAAAGTTCCTTTGTGTTTTGCAACGTTCCCGTCTGGAAAGGGTATCCGATATCTCTTGTCGCGCCCGGCTGCGGCTCAGATAGAGAGCCGAACCTCGCCACGCTCTCGCGGCGCCCGTGTAAGCGCGTGTCGCCTCGCCTGCCGCGTTTAGCATACCAAAAGAGATGATAGACGTTCTTTAGTAAGAATTTCCCTATGACAATTAGAGCGTAAACGTGAATTCCGATGTGAATAATAGCAGAAATCAAATCTCGCGGTATGGAATGAATTGCGTACACAACTGGAATTAATTAAACATTATAATTATTAGAAATTGTTTCCGACGGTTCGTTTAGGCTTCGGATGTTCGTTTCCGGGAAAGACGCTTCCGTTGTACTCGATTCTATAACGCGAGTTTGTTTCAATAAAGAAGGAGAATTAATTTAAAAACTGAATCGATCAACGGGTTAACCGTGAAGGTGGAAATTCAATCAGGAACCGCATTGTACGTCGCTCTAAGAACGGGCCGTTACGCTCCCCCGTTAATTTCGCGCGATGGCATAATGTGCAACGCGGTCGGGAGAACAGCGCCTTTTATCGATTGTTAAAACCGAGCGACAACGGAACGAAACGTCGGGGCCGGGGCGAAGCGCTCTGACCCGTGCGTGTATGTATGTATGTACGTATTTCCTGCAATTCCCTCCGGGATAAACACGTTTATTCAGATGCTAGACATTAGCTTGAACAACGCCGACAACTACGAGGTCGTCATGAAAATTACCTATGCAGGGCAGAAAATTACTTATGCAGGGCGGCCGGTGGGCGGTGAACGGGGAGACCAGGCCCGCTCAACTACCGGGAAAAAATGTTGAGACGCGCCCTCCGACCACGCACGAACGCGTTCATATAGATTGAACTTTCGGAATGAGATCGTTAAAAGCGGGCAAACCCCCTTCGCTCTTAAAATATAAAACGTATGCCCGAAGTTCCAGGAACCGGAATAAACGAACAATCCCCGGGTTTAATTAATACTTTGAGCAAGTGTAAGGATGATTTCGCTATAAAGTCAATCCCAAAAGTGTACTTACTTATGTATGTAACTCATACATATGACTTTTGCATGTACGTCTACCTCAGTTATATTTATAGTATTTGTTGCTACATTAACGATACTGGTGCCACGTTTCCGTCCTCTGTTCGATGAATTTGTAATTTTTTTATTATACTTTAATCAATATTTTTTTTTAATGTCCATGAATGATGATTATCTTTTTAGTGTTCATAAAACACTGACGATTCGATGTGAAATTTTTTCAGGAGTTTATCATCGTTTTTCTGGGTTATTTTCGAGATCCAAGTAAAATTTTCCTTAGGTTATTACTGATTATCATAAAAGTACAATTTTGAATAACTATAATTTTTTAGAAAACCCATGAATTGATTTAAAATTTTACACGTAGCTTTAATTCGAGATCGAAGTAAAATTTGTCTTAGGTTATTACTGATTATCATAAAACCACAATTTTGAATAACTATAATCTTTTAGAAAACCCATGAATTGATTTAAAGTTTTACAGGAAGCTTTAATTCGAGATCGAAGTAAAATTTGTCTTAGGTTATTACTGATTATCATAAAACCACAATTTTGAATAACTATAATCTTTTAGAAAACCCATGAATTGATTTAAAATTTTACAGGTAGCTTTCTAATACCAATAGCAATCTATAATAACAAATTCATCATGCTAGCATCGCCCATCCTTAAATTATTAATTTTTAATCCCAGGCAATAATGAAACCATGACTCATAATTCATTATATTTATTTAATTTAATGTTTCGTATATTCCTTTGATTGAAACAATGATAAGAAATAATTTGTGACATTCATCAGATTTTTTGGTAGATCATAGACATTTATGTCCAGAGGACGGTGTCGTGTGCTAGATGCTCGTTGACGGAGGGTCGTGCGCGCACACAAATCCGTAAAGTCGACGTTTACAAACGACCCCTTCTACATTTGTCACCGGCCGCAAGATTTGTCTTATGATTAAGAACGGGAAAAATGACCGGATGCAACGTTCCGCGCGCGAGTGACGTTTCTCGCTAAACGTCGCGTTCTTTTATAAGCAAGATTTACGCGCCGCCCGGTTACTTTTGGTTGTCCCAGAAACAAATGACGATTTTTAGCCCGTGTCATGTTAAACTAACTGACCGTTCCACGTCCCGAAACATTTTGCAATGTAAACCACTCTCGAGAATTAATAATACCGATCGTGCAACTTTCGTCTCGCGAGGTTTTCGTGTAATCGACGAAAATGAAATTAAACTTTCGTGTAGTCAGATGTTACACGGGGATATCGGCGAAGGGGAAATATCAAAAAATTGCCCGTTGCCCCGTGCGACGACGGAGGGAGAAACGGGCAGAAAGTTGGCAATGCGAAAGGCACGATAACGTCGCGGGAATTCAATCATAAAAACTGGGAGGGTAGGCGGGTAATCGTTTTCATGCGCTAAGTGGTCTCTGAAAGAAACGTCCCCGGTGAAAGGAGCGAGAGATCGCCAGAGGTCGGACGCTGACGGCGGCTTATCAGTTAGCAAAGAGTCAAAGGACTTGGGGACATAATGGATCTGAGAATTCCTCGTGCTCCCTACGTGCTCGAAACAAAGTGCTGTCACGTACCACGTCGCGTCGCCGTGCAGCCCCTGACTTGGCCCTGCCACGGCGAGGAGACGACATCGGGAAACTGTCGGGCCCGTCCAAAACAACCATTTTAAGTAAGAACGATAAGAACCAGACCGAAAACGGTGGAGAGAGCCGGGGGGGACGTTCGTAGGAAAAATGGACGCGGCGCGGGGCGCGGTGGAACGGAACGGGGACATTAAACAAAATGAGGGATTCGGCGGACCGGGGGACCTACGCGAGGGAGATCTCATTTGATCTCCGGCCGTGACGGAAGATTCATTCCCGGAAGAATTCCGTCCGCCCGGGAGCGCAGGCATTTTTAAGCGGCGACGAAAAACAAAATGGTTTTTTGCCGTGATGGAGCAAAAATAATAAATACCTGACCGATGAAAGAACGCGCAGATCGCGCGCGCGGCTTAAATCCGGGGGCTTACATTAAGCGGCACGAAAATTCCTGTATTAAAATGTACGACAAAGCATCGCCGAGCTCGTCACGCAAATACGATTTTTTTTTTCTAGAAAACTGTTTTAATCCCGCGAGTTTTTAGCTTTTGATTGATTGACCGACAAAGAGTCGTCTAATCGAACCTACGCGCCAAATAATGTTACCGATACCGTGAATACATTTTTAGCAACAATATCCCTTTCGTTCCAGATTAAAATATGTATAAAAAATATAAGTATCTAATGGACAAATTTGTAAATGTCTTCAAGCAAGATAAACTCAATTTTCATTTAATTGTAAATTCATACATTTAATTTCCCAAATATAATTACAATAATTTTCTCTTAAAAGAACCGAATGCAAGTCTTTAGAACGCGTTTCATCCTAAGAACCTCTTCTTGAAATGTCAGATTTGTAAACAACTTCCGCATCGAAGACAGAGCAGAGTCGCTCTCGCGCAAAGTACACAGTACCGACGAGAGGGGTATATGTGTCGGATCGCATAGGGGTGGTTCTAACCGGCAATTGGGATTGCGCATCAACGTTTCCGGGCGATCAGGCAATCGTAGATCGAGCGTGACGGCCACGCAGCGGTAGAACGCGAGGCCGTTCCCTCGCGAGCACGTCTTGTTGTCCTTAACTTCGTCGCATTGACCACGCGTTTCCTTCTGTTGCTCGCCGCCCCCTCAGAAGCCTTGGGACGACCACCGGCGCCGCCGTCGCCCGACACGCCAATAAACAATGAATACATGAATATGAAATTTTCCATGAGAACTTGCCCACGTAACATCTGCGTACTGACGTGCGTTCCCGACGCCCGCCTGCCATTATATGGACGCGCACGTACGTACGTACATAGTTATGTGCGTACCTCACGCAGACCGATCCAAAGTTCTCGCGTAATAAAAGAAATTGCGATGAAAATAGATATTAATAGAATATGGAAAAAATGGAACGAAAGGTTCGACAAAATAAATCCTGGAAGTCAACTTCCTTTATGTAAAGAATGTTATTCTTAGAAAATGAAAAATGCGAGAGTAAACGCGGCGAAAAGGTAGACGAGGGGAGGAGGAGGTCGTTCATTGTCAAAGTGAAATTCGCAAACTCGACAGGCGTTTTTCTCCACTTTGCAACCAGTCGAAACATCGAAACCCGGCCGAGCGAACGAGCGGACCCGGGCCTCGTCCATAATAACAGATGTAAATTACGTGCGTACGCAAGCGAGCGCGCGGTGCTGCGCGCGTATGCGTGCTTGCAGAGAAAACCGGAACGGCCGTGGATGAATGCACACGCCGGTCGAACGGCGAAGAGTGCAGAGGCCGGTCGGGCCGCGGTGCGTGTGCCCCGGCACACGCGTGTAGCCGCGGGTCGGGAATATTTGCAAGCCAAATTTTAATACCGGAATTAATTTGACCCGAGAAGGCAGACGAGTTTGAGGTAGTTAGGTACACCTCTATGCGCGAGGACGAGAGGACCGTCGGCCGCCCCCTCGTCGTTGATCCAACCGCCAGATCTCCTCCGGCTCCTCCGGCGGTGACCGAAGGGAGGCATAGGGAAAGAGGAGACAGAGACGGCGAGAGAAAGAGAGAGAGAGAGAGAGAGAGAGAGAGAGAGAGGAAGGGAGTAAGGGAGAAAGGGCGAGGGTCGCTTGCTTGCCTGCCTTCTTCTCGGGCCTCATCGTCGCATTATGTAAAAAGTGTAAGCTAATTTATCGACGTCGGGATGGGCCGTGTGCACCGCCTCCCGAAACTTTCCTCCGGCCAAGGTACTTTAGCTTTATATCGTGAATTATTATTGCCAGCCTGGCTTCAACCCCCTTTTCGCTCCTTTTCGGAGACCGGAGGATTCGACCTGCTCGCGTCTCTGTCCACCCTCCGCCCGTCGGCCTCCTTCGTCCTCGCTTTCCTGCCTTTATTGTCCCTCTCTCTCTCTGTCCACCCTCTAACCCCCTTTCCCATTTCGTTCCCTTCTCTCTGGCCGCCTCCACCTTCTCCTCGTCGTCCCGTCTCGCTCCCCCCCGTCCCGTCCCCGTGCCATCGGGTTTCATCCGTCTCGCTCGTTCTCCTCGATATAAATGGCCAAAGTAAACTTCGCCATTACGAAGTACGGAGCACACGGAGGTCACCCCGCTACGGAGCCACCATTTTGGCTCGGCCAACACCGCCGCCACCCTCGGGAGAAGCCCCCATCTGGAGTCGAGGGAACGAGAGAAAAGGGCCCCCTCCTCCCGCCGCCGTCGCCCGCGCCGCCAACTATCCAGCTTTATGGCGGCTCAAGAGGGGCACCAGAACTTACTCCGCCGTTGTCCTAATTGGTACTCGGTATTAAAAAGAGTCGAGGTCGACAGCGACGGAGAGGAGACGATCCCCGGGATAGACGGAGAGGGTAGAGGGGAAAAAAACACAAGCTGGAACTGTTCCGAAGGTAACCGCGCCGCGAAACGTNGGCGACGGAGAGGAGACGATCCCCGGGATAGACGGAGAGGGTAGAGGGGAAAAAAAACACAAGCTGGAACTGTTCCGAAGGTAACCGCGCCGCGAAACGTAACGTGGGACGGGTTAATGAGATCAGGGGTTTTTAGTTGAATTAACAAAATATGCGTACTAACTGGGAAGAGCGCGGCCGTAATTTGCAATGAGAAATGAACCAAGTTAGCCGGACGTGTATGAAGGTTAGTGGATATGTAATACGGTTGCTCCGCTGCTCGGAGGTGTTGCGCGAATTATCGAACTGCCTCGCTTTTTTACCGGCCATTCTCATTCCCCTGAATCGTCAACTATCATTAAAATATATTAGAAATAGAAATTCCCCAATATTTATAGTCCCTAAGTACATGAATAAATTTTGCTAGAAAGTTTTCACAGAATTTTCAAACTCCTGACTATTAATTTCTAAAATCGTTCAATATTTAAGAATTTCGTGTACGCAAAATCTTTAGGAAGGAGGAAAACAAAGCGCGAAACGGAGAATTGGGGATGAAAATCCCTCGACGAAGGCGTTGGCAAGGATTCTTATCGCGCGGGCCGGGAAGGCATCGAACCACTTAACACCGAGCGGGTAATTAAATTTTCGTAATCGGCCAGGCCCGTTCGACGACTTTAATTAAAATTATTTAGAGGCGTTGCGCGGACCGATAATTAATTAAGAGTAAGGATACGCCGGTAATTAAAACCCTCGTGAAGAAGAGGCCGGGCCTACGGGTCGAAGCGGCGGGTAAGTGGAAGAGGAGCGCCACTACGCAGACACGGCCTGCCTAACGTAAGAGGGAAGAGCATTCTCGCGGCCATCTCCTAGGAGTATTAATTCAATATCTAATTAAGCCGGGTCTCGCGGGTGTGCTGGCTCTCTTTTACGAGCTGTCGTCGCGTTATCTCCGCGGACGTCCTCGCGAGACGCGAAAACGAGGAAAAGTGTAAATAAGATAGGTGGCCCGAGCGTTAATTGACCGACGGCCCGGGCACAATGCGCCGCCGATCAAAGTTATTAAAAAGCACGGCCTTGGGCACGCCACCGCGCCACTGAAAATGTCACTCGCTATCGTAATTGAATTCGCGATGATTTAAACGCGGCCACCGCCTTCGACCTCCCTTCCCTCAAGCACTCATCCTTCGCACGTTCTTTCTTCTCTTTTCGTAGCGCAAATGAACTTTGCATCAGGAAAGCAGAGACAAAAAATGGTTACCAATACAAGTTTAAATTGTGGAAATGATCTTTTAAAATACTAGAATTTCATAATTACATTTCCAATAAATATTTAATCTCGACGTTGCTAGTCAGTAAATACAATTGTAGAATTTGTATTATCCTTAGGATGCTGAAGAGTGTACGTAACATTAGTGTCATAAAGCATCAGAATGTATACGTGGCACAAGTTTAAATTGTGAAGACGCTCTTTTAGAATACCAGAATTTCATAACTACATTTCCAATAAATATTTAATTTGGACGTTGCTATTCATTATTTCATCAGAATTTGTATTATCCTTAGGATGCTGAAGAGTGTACGTAACATTAGTATCATAAGGCATCAGGGTGTATACGTGGCACAAGTTTAAATTCTGAAGACGTTCTTTTAGAATACTAGAATTTCATAATTACATTTCCAATAAATATTCAATCTCGACGTTGCTATGAAATAAAATTGTAAGCTTTGTATTATCCTTAGGATGCTGAAGAGTGTACGTAACATTAGTGTCATAAAGCATCAGGATGTGTACGTGGCACAAGTTTAAATTCTGAAGACTTTCTTTTAGAATACTAGAATTTCATAATTACATTTCCAATAAATATTCAATCTCGACGTTGCTATGAAATAAAATTGTAGAATTTGTATTATCCTTAGGATGCTGAAGAGTGTACGTAACATTAGTGTCATAAAGCATCAGGATGTATACGTGGCACAAGTTTAAATTCTGAAGACGTTCTTTTAGAATACTAAAATTTCATAATTACATTTCCAATAAATATTCAATCTCGACGTTGCTATGAAATAAAATTGTAGACTTTGTATTATCCTTAGGATGCTGAAGAGTGTACGTAACATTAGTGTCATAAAGCATCAGGGTGTATACGTGGCACAATTTCCAGCACATTGAGCAGGACGATAACTCAATCTTCAGGACGGCGTCGCGTCGCGTGGCGTCGGAGGCGTAATCATCGTCGTTAACCATCAACCGTTGAGCGTCGCGCGAGCCAGGCGTCGTCGCCTTTTAATAAATACTCAGGCGCGGCGGTAAATATCGATTCGGCGTCTAATTAACCGAGCCTTCGGAGGTCTATGGTTCTCGCCTAGCCGCGCTCTCGTGGGCGTACCGTTCCTATTTTACGAGCTGTCGTGGAAACGAGCAGCAGTAGCCAACCACGGCACGGCGCGCGGCTAACTCTCCAGAGGAACGAGGGAAAATCGCTGCCACGTACTCGTCCCACGTCCACGACCCTTTTCGTACCCTCTCCTGCCATTCGATAAACTTTGTCGATTACACTTTTCCGTGGAGTTTCACCGGGCCGAACGGCCGCTGCGCTCGTGTAAGTTAATGAATCTCGCGTCGGGTCACAAGCTGGACCGATATCCAGGCCGTGCCAAGGAGAAACACGCGCGCGCGCCGGATTTCTCGATAAGATAAACCAGAGAATTTAAGCTGGCCCTCGGAGGAAGTCCAGCTCGTATAAAAATGAAAAATGGCAAATGCTTATCTAGCTAATAAAATATCGCAACGTAGAACCCAGAGACATGGATCGTAATTACATTGAGCAAATTCCTGATCATTTAGGACTTAGCTGGCCCTCGGAGGAAGTCCAGCTCGTATAAAAATAAAAAATGGCAAATGCTTATCTAGCTAATAAAATATCGCAACGTAGAACCCAGAGATGTGGATCGTAATTACATTCAGAAAATTCCTGATCATTTAGGATTTAATGTATTTTGTTGAGTTCAAGGATCAAATCTAATAAACAAGTTCTCCGCGGATAAAACCATTATTTTTAATTTCTGATATATTATATTAATTGGAAGAAGAAACAGACGACAGAACGAGAATCATAAGAAAAACCGGTATGGATAAATAGAGGAAAAACGTTTGCATAATTCGTTTTAAGCGGTGAACGAAGCGAGTTTCATACATCGATAAATTTAACGATATCACAATGCGAAAGATATACGTGTACGTATACATCGGTGGAAGGAATTCATACAATGGTATTTCATTTGCTGAACAAAGGTGGAGAGGAAAAAACGAGGAACGGGAAGCGAGCGTCTACGATCGGAGAGCCGGGGCGCTCTTTGATTTTCACTCTCGGCATCCTTGACCCAGAAAAGCGCGTTCGATTCCAACGGTGGCTTCAATTTTTTCCCTCCTTCCCTTCCTTTTCCCCGTTTTTCCTACTTTTTTTCTGCACCTCCAATACTCACCTTTCTCCTGGTCGGTCCTCCCGGCCGCCTCCGCGCCGCCGTCCGTCTACTCCTTCATCCCCTTCCTCGCGGGGCTCCCTCTCTTCACCGCGGCTTCTCTCCGTCTCCTTCCCGGCGTCGCCATTTTGCGCTCTTCATCGATCCTGCGCCCACGCACGCTCCAATTTTTCCCGCCAGTTTTCTACCCCACGAGCCGGATTACCGTCGTCGACGACGCGCCGGCCGCAAGAGCCTCTTACTCCCGACGGGAGACGTCTCTCCCGAAGACGGTGTCCGTCACGAGTGCCGACCGTTTTTCGACTGATCGAGCAGCGCGTCGCGCGTTCCGATCTTAAGCCTGCTTTTCGGCCGATTTGCATAGAGCTAGCGAGGAAACCGGAACGCGAGATCGAATTAGAAAGGGAGGCCTCTCATAGTCGGTCGACGTAAACCTTTTATGACCAAGCTACCGTCCATTGTTGGACCCCCAGCGAAGCTCCAGCTCGACCCCCTCCACCGTACCCTCCGTGCAATACTTGCCGGTCTTGCAAGGGGGTTGCTTGCAAGGGCGCTGCAGAAGTTCGCGAGTCCTCCACTTGGTGGTACTGATGTCTCCAAACGTCTTTGTATATTAGAAAATTGTTTGAAAACCAGAGAAACAATTGTTTATGCAAAATCTTATTGCAATTTTTAGAACCCTCAATGATTTTGTATGCTAAAAATATTGCCATTCGCAAATTTCTATTAATTTTCAATATTATAGTATGATTTATTTTATACAAATTCTAGAGTTAACAATTTGATATGACTTTGGTGGTACTGATGTCTCTAAACGTCTTTGCATATTAGAAAATTATTTGCAAACCAAAGAAACAATTCTTTATGCAAAATTTTATTGTAATTTTTAGAATCCCCAATGATTATTGTAAATTTTTAGAATCCCCAATGATTTTATATCTTAAAAATATTATAATTCGTACATTCCTATTAATTCTCAATATTATAGTATGATTTATTTTATACAAATTCTAGAGTTAATAATTTGGTATGGTTTTGCTACTGTTGTCTGCAAACGTCTTTTAGAAAATTATTTGGAAACCAGAGAAACAATTCTTTGTATAAAATCTTATTGCAATGTTAAGAATCCCCAATGATTTTATATATTAAAAATATTATAATTCGTACATTCCTATTAATTCTCAATATTATAGTATGATTTATTTTCTACAAATAATTCTAGAGTTAATAAGTAGTATAATTCATTTTCTACAAATAATTCTGGAGTTAATAAGAGAGAATTTAAGGAAGAAGTAAAATATAAATAAAGGTTCGTGCTTAGAATGTACGACTACAAAGACAATTCAGTAAAATGTAAATGACGTTAATAAAACTGAGAAGGTAGACGGGTTAAGTCGTATTTTAAAGAAACCCGAGGGGTAATTCTTTAATAGCTTAACTTAAGCGTATGAAAGAAATATCGCGAGAGGATGTAATTAAAGATATTCTCGCGCGAGGAAATGTAGCTGGAAAGGGATTAAATAAACTTGGACGTAAGTCGTAATATAACACGCTCCAGCTACTCGCCCCGACTTATGCTCGCGTTTCTTTTAATTGTAGCTTGAGGTAAGGTTCCTTTTAAATCCAGCTTAAGGTCTTCCCCTTAAAACTAATTCAGATAAATGTCTCTTACAACCCTCATAAACGTCAGCATCCCCATTTATGTACCTTCACCAGGGTAATTTTTTAATTATGGAAAATCTATTTTTTTTAAACTGTTAATTACTGACCAACAGGAGACGTTTTTTTTATTGTTACAAATACTTTAATAATTGCGTATAAATTTTGTTCGCAATATCGCGACGGCGAAGGATTAAATTTATGTAGAGTTCGTGAAATTGGAAACAGATGAACAAGCAGAAATTTCTGGTGAAGCGTTTTTTAAAACGCTTTTTCTTGTCGACCCGTTATGACGGTCGGTTAAAAGTTCTGGAGGAAGCATACCGTTGCGTTGTTGAAACGTTGAAACAAACAACGAGAACGTTATCTAGCTACGTCCGAGAACGTCTCATGATACGTCTGTGAGAACTTTTCGTGCTTGCGCCTCGAACTATTTGCGGTTCACTGTGCCGCGCTTTCAACTTGCACGAAGTTCCCGGCGGTATCAGTCCTTCCAGGTCGCGGCCACGCCGACTGGCTAGGAATGAATTTCCCGGAAAACGCCGGCCTTTACATAAATAGAAATTAACAATTTTCCACCGTAATTTTCTCCTGCCTCGCGTTGAAATCTATTAGAGCAGCCGTTGCTTGTAATTAATTTGTAACAAAACCGCGCTCCCAGTTTAGAGCGCAAGTAATTAAATTATATCGAACTTGATTTCGTGCGGTCATTATTTGAAGTTTGTTAAAAAAGAATTATATTTCAACGGCTAACGTAGCTTGTGTTTCATCGAATTGTGATACGAGTTATTTTTTTACAAAGAAAGAAATTCTCAAATTTTTCATTCGATACTATAAATTAATATAAATAATTATTACCAACGAATAGACATCTCAATTATAAAATCAGTGATGGGATAAATTACAGATCTATCAATTGACAAATTATGATATGAGATAACTGGTTAACAGAGAAAGAAATTCTCAAATTGTTAATTTGATACTTCAATTAATATAAATAATTATTACCGACTAGTAGACATCTCAATTACAAAATCAGTCATAGGATAAATTACAGATCTATCAATTGACAAATTATGATATGAGATAACTGGTTAACAGAGAAAGAAATTCTCAAATTGTTAATTTGAAACTTCAATTAATATAAATAATTATTACCAACGAGTAGACATCTCAATTACAAAATCAGTCATAGGATAAATTACAGATCTAACAATTGACAAATTATAATAAGAGATAACTGGTTATACTATAACCAGATTCTCATGAAATAAAATCGTACATCGTCCCCGTGTCAAAGACCTACTAATAAATTCAGAAGAACGGCATTAAACCGACGTCCAGTTTCGAAGATCGAAATCCCACAATTTCGTATGCAGAGGTTATTCACCTCTCTCCACGCCAGCTCATTAGAGTGAAGAGTCTCGTGCAATCCTTTCAAGCTCCTACTTCAAGAATCTACCCCAATGTCTGAACAGGACATTCACTCGTATCAGACATTGTTATTTGGTCCCGAGCTGTGTTAAAACGCTACCCTTTCGTGAGAATATCGTCCTAATGAATAAAGCTAAGGAGGATCGCGCTGATTCGTGAAATGTGCAAACGAATTCTGAAAGAACGATTTGCGCAGACCCCCAGCGACGAACCGGTCGTCGCAGACGCGTCGTGGAACATCGTCACGGCGATCCCTTTGAAAAATGATCAAGGGACGAAAAACTGGTTTGAAAGAGGGATCGATGAGAAGACCGGCATTGCAGGTGAGTAGAGAAGACCATGGGACGCGAGGTCTCGACCTAAGGGTATCACCTTTGACCCCTTGCAGGTATCCTCGATGTCACCCTGTGCTAGTTGAACTCAAACATCATAGACTTTTTTTAAATAATCGTACGATTTGAAGTGACGCAGGATTTTCTATAACTGGAGGACATGCACGTTGAAAAATACATTGAATGTGTATAATCAATGATATGAAAGCTGTTCAATGCGCTCCTTGAACTCGAACATCCTAACATTCATAAACTTTTTTGGAATGATCGTAGGATCGGAAGTGATGCAGGATTTTCTATAACTGGAGGACATGCACGTTGAAAAATACATTGGATGTGTATAATCAATGATTAAAAGCTGTTCAATTGGATTCAATATGTCGACTGAATGGACGTGCACGAAATTATAACAGTACGTTAACTGCAGAAACGGAGACGAGACCGGGTGAATCTTTAATTGGCAAATCGAGATTTTGCATATTTATGCAACGACTTGACAAACGGGAATGAATTTAGGATTGAAAACCGTGCTACCTATAATGAACGCCAGTTTCCGTCGAAATTCTAAATCGATAGATCGGCAATTCGCGCGCTTCCCGGAACTGTTAAACTGCCGCGTGGCATCGTCGTTGAAATAAAAAATACATAGTTAGAATCGACATAAATATAAATTGTGTAACGCGGCGCGGTGCGGCCGGCGCGACGGGTGCGTGATTGGAACTCGTGCATTTGGAAAATAGAAAATATATCCCTGATTGTATCCTCGCCGCTGCATAACGACCGGATCGGTTGCGGACAGTGTCGTTTTCGTCGTATCTCTCCCCCCATCCGCGTTTCCCAATATTGTATACTAATTCTTTACTTCCCTTTGTGTTATTAACGTCGCCGCGTCGCGTTACACAATTTTAATCAAATTAATTTCGTTTCGAGCCTTTCAACATGTATTTTTTTAGAGGAGTCAAATCAGATTTTCTTTAACGTGATTTTTCCATTGCTTTGTACTGCAAACACGATATGATTAATATTTAAATTGCAAGTTTTCGCTCGATGGTACTTAGACGAAAAGGGAAAGCGATTTCGAAAAAAATGCGACCGATGACTCCTGCGAGGTCATCCCGAGGCTTGATCGGCAATGAAGGCCGGAATGATCGTTGTTAAACCGAGTTATCTCGATCGGGTAAACTGCATCAAATCGAGGGACGTCGGGGCCGGCTAGTTCGAGGGCCGATCCGACGCGCGACATAGGCCTATTATGTAATCGGTGTGTATCGTACTGTGTATCAATATGTCTGGTATACATATGCAGGCCCGTCTATGGCGACGTATCGGACAATGCGCCGTGTGACCGTGTGCCCGGGTATAACGGCACGACATAGCGGCGCGGCGTGGCGCGCGCGATCCACCGTGGCGTGGCCTGGCAAGGCACGAAACACATGTCGATACGGCCACATAATGGGAACATAACCGCTATGTAGGTATCCCGTAGTATTTAGGTCTCATGGTGTCACGGGTTAATTGCACGTGATTGGTTATTGTCCATCTGCGGCCCGTATCCAGTCGTGTCATCTACTTTCGCTTTCCGACGCCGATGCTCCCTAGACTTCCTCCAAGGTACACCGTCGAAACGATCTCGTGAAATGGACCTCAAATGGTACCTCGACTTGATAAAATCTCAGCGAAACCTTTATTGATTCTGGGTAAATTATGTTCATTCATACTGAAGCTAAAAGGGTTAATAAATAGCCATGTATCTCGTGAAAGGAACCTCAAATCGTACCTTAATTTAATAAAATCAGCGAAACCCTTATTGATTCTGAGTAAATTATGTTAATTCATACTGAAGTGTAAAAGGGTTAATAAATAATCATGCATCTCGTCAAACGAATCGTATCTCGACTTAATAAAATCAGCGAAATGCTACGTTTATTAATTCTGTTTCAATTATGTTCATTCATACTGAAGTATAAAAGGGTTAATAAATAATCATGCATCTCGTCAAACGAATCGTATCTCGACTTAATAAAATCAGCGAAATGCTACGTTTATTAATTCTGTTTCAATTATGTTCATTCATACTGAAGTATAAAAGGGTTAATAAATAATCATGCATCTCGTCAAACGAATCGTATCTCGACTTAATAAAATCAGCGAAATGCTACGTTTATTAATTCTGTTTCAATTATGTTCATTCATACTGAAGTATAAAAGGGTTAATAAATAATCATGCATCTCGTCAAACGAATCGTATCTCGACTTAATAAAATCAGCGAAATGCTACGTTTATTAATTCTGTTTCAATTATGTTCATTCATACTGAAGTATAAAAGGGTTAATAAATAATCATGCATCTCGTCAAACGAATCGTATCTCGACTTAATAAAATCAGCGAAATGCTACGTTTATTAATTCTGTTTCAATTATGTTCATTCATACTGAAGTATAAAAGGGTTAATAAATAATCATGCATCTCGTCAAACGAATCGTATCTCGACTTAATAAAATCAGCGAAATGCTACGTTTATTAATTCTGTTTCAATTATGTTCATTCATACTGAAGTATAAAAGGGTTAATAAATAATCATGCATCTCGTCAAACGAATCGTATCTCGACTTAATAAAATCAGCGAAATGCTACGTTTATTAATTCTGTTTCAATTATGTTCATTCATACTGAAGTATAAAAGGGTTAATAAATAATCATGCATCTCGTCAAACGAATCGTATCTCGACTTAATAAAATCAGCGAAATGCTACGTTTATTAATTCTGTTTCAATTATGTTCATTCATACTGAAGTATAAAAGGGTTAATAAATAATCATGCATCTCGTCAAACGAATCGTATCTCGACTTAATAAAATCAGCGAAATGCTACGTTTATTAATTCTGTTTCAATTATGTTCATTCATACTGAGGTATAAAACGGTTAATGAAAATGTCAATGAGTTTGACAACAATGAGTTTAGCTATAGTTATAGTAGAATGGATTCATTGAACGTATGCGAATTTAAAATTTAGCGAGACACTCGATTTCCTTTGGTATTGATTCAGCTTTACTAATTCAAGCCTTACATGTGTCCAGATATAATCATTCTGTTATCAATTCATCGAAGTTAGAATCGACGTTGCGTTAATTATTAAGTTCCGGGAATGATCACTGTCTATGTATAAGTACATTGATCTCGTGACCCATGAATGTTAGTCATCAATCTATCTAATTTATATTTATATTACATTCCTATTATCAATAATTGGCCTTATCACAAAATAACAAAATTGAGAAAAGAAGTGAGACATTCGATTTCCTTTGGTATTGATTTATTTTACTTTACTAATTCAAGCCTTACATGTGAATCTACATATAATCATTCATCGAAGTTAGAATCGACGTTGCTTTAATTATTAATCTTCGGGAATAATCACTGTCTATAAGTACATTGATCTCGTAACCCATGAATGTTAGTCGTCAATCTATCTAATTTCTATTTGTATTTCATTCGTATTACTAATAGTTAGCCTTATCACAAAATACCAAAATTGAGAAAAGAAGTGATAGACAGTATCCTATTTCTAACTCGTGTTTAAGTGACCATCTTGCAAACTCGACGGACAGAAGATGTAAACAGTCGGTGTCAGAGTAAAGGAGCGCGGCGGACAAGTGGAACGTGGCGTTTCATTCGGTTTTCGATCAATGCCGCAGCTGACTGCGGAAAAAATTGAACGGGAGCAAAAAGAAGGAGAGCGCGCACGGTCCGGTCGGTCGGTCGGGCTGACCGATTTATTGCCAGGCGCCGAGCGGCTTTTTCCTTTTCTTCGCTTTTTCCAACCGTCCGTTTCGTTCGGCCGGGGCTACGGTGTGTGTAATCCGCGACCTTTGTTGTGACGAAGACGCGATCCGCGTCCACGTGGACGTGACAGCTCGGCCACGTGGCCGAATGGTTCCGTTTTCGAACATGCCGAACGGAAATTTATCCGTTCATTGATTCTTCTGACATTATTAGTGGAATAATCGCATTTGTTCCCTATATGTATCGCAGCAAGAAATGAATTTAATATAAATTTATTGAATTTTCGTTGAAATTGTCGAAATTAAGGATGTCCTTCAATTACAGATTCATTAAATTAATTATTTCAACTTCCGGGACCAAACTAACTCACAATCATGTTATATCGAGACCGAAATAAAAATTTTTTTACACAATTATAAAACAGCATCAAATCACGAGACTAAGTTTGATTCAATTCACTTTCAAGAGGAGATCGAAGACTTCGGCAGGTTTTCTTATCTTCACTCCGTGATCGATTCGCGAGCTATGTCGGTCTCGAGCTGACCACGAGATATGTCCAATAATCGATGATAATGCGATGATGCGCCGGAGAGGTTTGACCTTGACACTGAACTAATTAACGCACACTAACCCCCTACGTGTCCCTTTGCCACCCCCGATCGCTGGTCCAACGTTACTGTACACACGTGCACATACACAGGCTCGCCACGTTAACAGTCGCATACACGAGACCGGGCCGTATACTGGGTGGATCGTACCGGTCGGTATGCAATTTCATGATTATATGGCAAAGCACTTGTGAATGAACGCTGATGTTCTAAATCAATGACACGCAGTCCCGTCGATCCTGGCATAGTTCCACGGTTACCGCCAAGATATCGTTCTTCCTCCACTCGTTCTTTCTCCATTCTAACTTTACCAATTAACAATACCACAAAAATGATATAATATAGTACTTCAAAACAACTAAGATATCGTTCTTCCTTCACTCATTCTTTTCCATTCTAACTTTACCAATTAACAAAACCATGAAAATTGTATAATATACTATTTCAAAACAGCTAAATCGTAATATGATAACAATTATGTTCGTATTGTCAATGTCTGTATTATTGTTATATTATCATCCATTATATTATGACTAGATTAATTAGCTTATTTGTGCTACAGCTGTCGTTTAGTTTCAACGTAAACTGCTAAATAGGCTTTCAACCGTTACATAACTATAATAATAATTCCCTAAATAATGATAATAATAATAATAATAATTATCAATGTTCGTTAAGTTCATAACGTGCATATATGTACATTTCAAAACGATCTTAAAAATCGTGAATACATATTCAGCATTGCATTAATTATGCAGTTTACTGAATTTTGTTAGAGGTAATTGAATCTCGTTGAAGACAGTGGCTTAAGTCCGTTTAACGCCGTTGATTTGATCGTGTAGCCGGTCTTCATTATCGGATTGACGCCACTCGGTATGTGCGTGACCGTGAACGCACATTCTCCGGAACATTGCGGAACACTATCACTGTCAATGACCGATATTACGCACGGGCCGCCGTTGGCTCCTGCGAATCCCCTATGTCCTGCCCTATGGTAACGCGCCGTTTCAAGGGCCGTGCACAGACGGAATTGCAGCCACGGATCACGTGCACCGAGCCGCAACCATAACATCCACTAAAACGAACTCTAGTATAACAAAAATAATCTTCTTGCATAGGCAAAAGGCAAAGACAGTAAAGTGATCGAATTCTTATCTTACTTCTTGTTTTTTGCCTTTGCACAAAGAGTATTTACAACAAGAATGAAGGCATCAAGGTCGGAATGCCGAGACTCAAAGAGAAGAGGACGAAACGGAGCGGCGGGTAAAGCGGAATTCAAACGAGCACGCGGAGAACGAAACGATACGATTGTAACAATGGGATAGAGATGGGCCAAGGAATGGTAAAAAAGCGAAAACGAGGAGGTGTCCCTACGGAGAGGAAAGGCGAGCGTCGAAAAAAGGAAGAGAGGAGGAGAGATGCTCATTCAGCTCGGACAGGTTCCCCTGTATCGGTGTCAATCCAATCAATGGTTTATTAACCGACGTCCGAAGGCCGGCTACGGGCCGACGTGCGACGGAGAAGGCAACAGCTATGTGTTCGATCGTCGAAGTAAAAGGAAAGAGACGGCCGAGCGTTGGATGTATCGCGAGGAGGATCGAAGAGAATCGACAGGCGAACGACGAGAGGGATGAACAACGGAGAGAGGGGGGCCTCCTCTGCGAGGGTCGAAGGGCGAGCGTTCGCGGTTTGTTTGGACGGTGGACCTTAACACGTGGTCCCGTGGTACACATGCATCGCACACCAGCGAAAAGAAGCCGAAAAGAAGCGGAGGGAGCGAGAGAAGCGGTGCAGTTACGTCGACCAAGGCAGAGGTGGAAGAACGGGTTGGGGCGGCGGTCAGGGGTGAGCGAAGAAGAATCGCGTGTCCAGAGTAGGAACGAGGGAAAGAGAGAGAGAGGGAGAGAGGGAGAATGAAACAGGGGATGCCGGCGAACAAGAGGGATACAGGTAAAGAGAGGAAAAACGCACCCTCTCTCAGGGATGCTATATTGTTTCTGTATCCCCCGTTGTCCGGCGAAGGAGGGTGGCGATCGGGGAGGGAGGGAAGGAAAGAAAGGTCGGGAGAGCGAGAGGGGGCTATCGGTTATTGGAAATCTGTATTTTTGTAGGCCATACCTCTTTCGCGCGTTAACCCCCGCGCGTCCGGTGTGTATAGCGGGTAAATCGCAGCAATGGGTCACCCCGATCATCTCCATCGAACGATTCAGAGACGCGGTTATGGTAGCCGGGCCTCTGCTTGCTTTCAATCTGCTCGGTTCGTTCTCGCTCGCGGTCTTTCTCTCTGTCCCCCTGCCTGCCCGTCCCGTCCGTTTGTCCGCCGGTTTTCCCATCCCGTCTGCACCGATGCAACAGCCACGGGGCTGAGGATCGTCCTCAGCGATTCCAATCTAACGTACAATGCCGCGTATTAAGGGATCCATTTGACCGGGCATGATCGGCTGCGTCTATGCGAAATTACAGCTAGAGTATCGAGGCCTCACTCTCGTTTCGCCCTCTGCTCCCGGACCGGCCATTCCTTCGCTGATCTTTCCCGCAAGATAACGATTCTCCTCCACTGCTATTCCACGTTCTCCATCACCCCCGCTCCTGCCACGCATTCATATGCCGCTCGCAATCAGATACTGTTTTGACGAATTAAATGCGATTTGGTCGATCGGATATCGGGGAAGAGGTAATCTCGCCATTCTCCTTTATATGATTCCATTCGCAAAAAAGCGAGAGTAAATAAAAATCGTTCGTTACTTCATCAGTTTATTAGATATAATACAAGTTTATGTAATATTAAACCCATCGCAATTTTTATTGCATATTACGTAAGAATACAACGCAGTTATCTGTGTAGGTTTATTCGAAATTGGAAAAGGATCGTGTTGACCAATCGAGCAAGTCGGACGCGAAGTGCGTTGATTGAAGATCTCGAAGTTCGCCGCGCGCCGATACACAGCCTGGAGGGTACCAATTACGGCAGAATAAACGTTTCCGCACAAACAGTATCAGTAATCAGCGGTCGAAACACGAAGTAGAAGAACCGGTGCAAATATTAGACGATCGCCGCGTTAATTTCCAGCCCGCTGTATCCTGTCTTCTCTGAGCAAAAGGAGACGGTCACCGATTTCACATTACGTCGGCTTCCTGCCGTAATAATGTTTGCTAATGCGACGCCGAGTCAACAATACGCGTGCGATACCGATGCAGTCCTTGGCATTTCCAAATTTCCGCGGAATCTTCCTCGTTCGAACCTGTACGAAATTAAATAACTTAGAATTTATTTATTGTAATTTGATGTTTGCAATGTTTGTATACAGAGTATATTTATTTTCTTACTTTACCCATAAAATTATAATAAATCAATCTATTTAATATTTGTATGTATGTTGTTGGAATTTGCTAATAAAACAAAATTTAATACAATTCTTCTCATCAACGAATTCAGATTCCTTTTATTACCCGTCGAAAGGGTCGTTATTCGATTCCACCACGATCATTCTTTTATCAAAGCCAAATCGCGCTCGCCGCCCGTCCAATTAATAATCAGAAGTTCCCTTTACGATTCTTCCGTCCGAACGGATCTTTGACGACTCGTCGCCGGTGGTACCGTTTATCCGGTCAAATAAATTCTTCGAAATCGCGGCAAACAAAAAAGTGACGAGTTCCTTTAATCGTCTACCAGACGGAAACAGCAAATCTGGTCTGGCCGGTAAAGGTAAATTTGCTCGTTGCGAATTCCCCGAAAAAACTGCACACTTTGAACCGGGTACCCGGCCGGCAGGATGTCTTCCGCGTGTAGGTGCACGCACCCACGATTACACGCCCGGCACCCGGCCGTGTGGTAGGTAGGTAGGTGCAGGTTATTGCACGGAGCAGCGCCCTTTTCCGCGGTAACTGCGTTGCATCGTCGACCGAACGACACGTTGCTCAAAGAGGTCCAATTTTGCATGGCGTTAATCGCATTATCTCGCCCTGGCAGCCGATCGAAAACTCAAACGCCGCCGCCGCCGCCGTCCCATCTCGTCTCGCCGCGCGTCGTCTCGTCGCCCTGCCTGCTACCTACGCCTACGCTTCTCGACGATTTCGTTTCGCTTACAGGAGAGAGATCGCCCGATGCAACCAGCCGCCGAACTGCGATCGTATAGATTCCAAAGCTAAGGCCTCGACGCTAATGAAATTGCTACTGCGCGTCGTGCGATTCGGATCAATTAGATCAATAACAAACCAGGATCTTCATGTCAATGCGGACTGATTCATGATTTTCGCCGTTACGACTCGCGCTTTGAAGATCGTTCCTTTCTGTACGATTTAACAATGGCATAATTAACGCAGCGGGGAATACCAAAGAGCTTTAATTTTCATGAATTAAATATAAGACTGCAGAGTTAAAACTCCTCCTCGCTGGTATATGTATAGTAGATGCAGGGAACGGTAAACGCGAAGTGCAGTTTATTTTGCACGCATGGTCTCCGGCATAGAAATAATCCTACTGTATCTCCTACGCGAGATATATGAGCCGGTTATAATTAATACTGATACAGATTATGCTCGACGGCGATGTACTACACGGAGCAGTCGATCAAATCTGGCACCTAATGATCTCGTATAATAATGATCTGACTATACGCGGAGTCACTTGACACGATTACTTAGCTATCTTAATAGTAAACGGCCCTCGTCACTCGCGACAACGTTTTAATTATGGTATCAGGTGTCTTAATTTCATCGAACGAAGAGACATTGTTTTTTAAAATGTATAGGATGTTCGAAAATGGTGAGAAATGATTTTTGGACGGGGTTGTTAACAGGAAGGGTTAAAATCGAGGTCCTGGTGGTTGTTGTGTGATGAAGGGATGAAGAGATTCGAGCTTTAGCCTTCGTATTGAAAGAATCTCGGTTCTCAAGACTTACAATTGTTAATACGTTGAGTTTAAGATACATATAAAGAATTATTATAAATAAAATAAATAATATGCGTGAAATCCCTGCGTGACGANGAATGATTTTTGGACGGGGTTGTTAACAGGAAGGGTTGAAATCGAGGTCCTGGTGGTTGTTGTGTGACGAAGGATGAAGAGATTTGAGTTTTAGCCTTCATATTGAAAGTATCTCGGTTCTCAAGACTTACAGTTGTTAATACATTGAGTTTAAAATGTATATAAAGAA